>JADANK010000473.1:0-58474 GCA_021292215.1 Lophura nycthemera
TTCGTGCTCCCTCCTCCTTCCTTCCCGTTTTCCTTTTCCCCTTTCTTTCCTCTTCTTTTCCCCTTTTCTTCCTCTTCCTCCTTCTTTTTCTTCACTTCTTTCTTCTCCTTTTCTTATCTTCCTCTGTTTTCCTTTACTTCTTCTCTTCTCCCTTTCTTACAACTTCTCTTGCTGCTTTTTTCTCTTCAGGCTTCCTTTTGCTCTTCTTTTTATTCTCTTCCTTTTTCTCTTCCTTTTTTTGTTTTTCTTTTCCTTATTCTTTTCTTCTTTTTCTCCCTTTCTTCTTCCCCTAAAGAAGCACAAAATCTTATGGGGACAGCAGAAGGAGACCCTAATATTGGGGTCTGGGGGAAGCGATGGGGGCAATGAAACACTGGGGGGGGTGGGCAATATTGGGGAGCTGTGGGGCCTGAAGAATGCAAGCACAGGCAATGGGGGGTGAAACATGGGGGGGGGTCACAGGGGGACCCCAAAATTCGGGTGTTGTGGGGCATAAATGAGGCACAGAAAGTCAATTGGGGGGGGGAATCTGGAGGTATTGGGGGGGGAAAGGGGGACCCCAATATTGGGGGGGGGTGGGGTAGAGATGGGGGGGTCAGCAGGAGACCCCAATAACGGGGTGTGGGGGGGTCTAAATCGGCCCTATAGAGGCAATGGGGGGGGAAATATGGGGGGGTCACAGAGGGACCCCAATATTGGGGTTTGGGGGGGTTCTGCCACACATACGGAGTTAATGAGAGGTAAATGGGGGGGGGGGGCAAAAAGACCCCAATATGGGGGCATAAATCGGCCCTACAGAGGCAACAGGCGGGACATATGGGGGGGGGGTCACAGGGGGACCCCAAAATTCGGGTGTCGTGGGACATAAATGAGGCGTAGAAAGCCAATGGGGGGGGGGGAACCTGGGGATATTGGGGGGGGGGAAGGGGGACCCCAATATTGAGGGT
Organism: Lophura nycthemera; assembly: GCA_021292215.1. NCBI lineage: Eukaryota > Metazoa > Chordata > Aves > Galliformes > Phasianidae > Lophura > Lophura nycthemera. The sequence continues at coordinate 948 of JADANK010000473.1, forward strand.
GGGGGGGAAGAAATGGGGGGGGTCAACAGGAGATCCCAATAACGGGGTGTGGGGGGGCCTAAATCGGCCCTACAGAGGCAGTGGGTGAGGGAAATATGGGGGGGGGTCACAGAGGGACCCCAAAATTGGGGTTTGGGGGGGGCTCTGCCACACATACAGAGTTAATGAGAGGTAAATGGGGGGAGGGAGGCAAAAAGACCCCAATATGGGGGCGTAAATCGGCCCTACAGAGGCAACAGGGGGGAAATATGGGGGGGGTCACAGAAGGACCCCAATATTGGGGTCTGGGGGGGGCAATGAGGGGGTTAACACAGGGCGGGGGGCGAAGGGACCCCCAGCCGGGCGGCTCGAAGCAGAAAAGGCCCCCAAAGCAAAGCCCTCAAAAAGGGGAGGGGGGGAGGACAAAAAAAAACAAACCTGGGGGACCCCAAAAGCGGGGCGTCGAAAGGAGAGGCCCCAAAATGGTCCCGGTTCCTCACGCAGCCGCCCGGCCGCGCGCCGCCATTTCTGCTCTCTGCGTTTTGCCGCCTCTTCACCGCCTCTTCGCCGCGTCCCGGAAGGGGAAAATTAAGAATTTCCGGGATGAGCGCTCGCTTCATTTCAATTCTCCTCCCCGGGGCTCTCCGAGGGGTGTCATCAAATTAATAAAACAGCGGATATAATTAACGGCGGCGGAGGATTCTGGGATAACGCGGGGCTGCTCGGTGCTCACTATCATCCTGCCAGGACCTGCGAGGCGCAGCGCTACGCATGCGCATACTTGTGTCACGGTAAAGGCGCATGCGCAGCGCCCCGCTGGTGTTCTCCAGGCGCATGCGCAGTGCGGGTTGGGGTCTAAGCAGGGCCCTGAGGCGGCGGTGATTGAAGATGGCGGAACCTGAGGGGCTCTGAGGGATCACTGAGCCCCTCCCGGACAGGATAAAGGTAACGCGGGTTGGGGGGGGCGTTCTGTTGGAAAAACGCCTCTTGAGGAGGGTCTCGCCGTGCACAAAAATGGCGGCGCGCGGGGGAGGAGGTGAAGGAGTCGGGTTTTTTAAATGGCGGCGCCCACGAGGGAACTTCCGGTCGTGGCCCCGCCCCTTCCGGGAGAAAGCATCGAGGAGAATGGAGGGAGTTCATTGGGGGGGAAATGGCGTGGGGGGACCGTGGGGTTATTATGGGGGGGGGGGAACGGGAGAGACCAGTGGGGTCATGGGAGAGAATGGGGGAACCACTGGGGTTGTGGGGGGCAATAGGAGAGACCTTTGGGGTCATTGGGGGCAATGGGGAAGACCACTGGGGTCAAGGGGAAGACCCTTGGGGTCAAGGGGGGCAATGGAGGAGACCATTGAGGTTGTGGAGAAGGCCTCTAGGGTCAGGGGGGGCAATGGGGAAGACCTTTGGAGGTCAAGGGGGGCAATGGGGGAGGCCATTGGGGTCATGGGGGGCATTGGGGTCAAAGGGAAGACCTTTGGGGTCAAGGGGGGCAATGGAGGAGACCATTGAGGTTGTGGAGAAGGCCTTTGGGGTCAGGGGGGGCAACGGGAGAGACCATTGGGGTCAAGGGGAAGACCTGTGGGGTCAAAGGGGGCAATGGGGGAGACCTTGGGGTCATGGGGGGCAATGGGAGAGACCACTGGGGTCGAGGGGAAGACCTGTGGGGTTAAGGGGGGCGACGGGAGAGACCTTTGGGGTCATGAGGAAGACTTTTGGGGTTTAAGGGGGGGGGGGGACCTGTGAGGCCACGGGAAGACCTGTAGTGTCAATGGGGGAACTGCTGGGGGGCAGCTGGGGACCCGCTGGGCGAACGGGGCTGCTCACTGGGATGGACGCTGGGGGTTCAGACAGCCCTATTTGCAGCTCCCCCCACACCACTCCCCCCCACGCCATGATCCCCGCCATCCGCACCGCCCCGTTGGGATCCCGAGAGATCCCGGGATCCCCCTACAGCCTCACCATCCTCCAGGAGGGTTTCAGCCGTCCCGGAGCCGACGGGACCTTCGAGGCCGACTGCTCCGTCACCCTCGTGCGCGGGGGTCCCGTCACCGCCCTGGTGGACACGGGGGGGCCGTGGGGACGCCGGCGTCTCCTGGATGACCTGGAAGCCGTCGGGGTTTCGCCACGGGACGTCACCCACGTGCTGTGCACCCACGGCCACTCGGACCACGTGGGGAACCTCAACCTCTTCCCTTCCGCCGCTCTTTTAGTGGGCTTCGACCTCAGCTGCGGGGATGGGGTCTACCTCCCCAACGGCTTGGCTCGGGGGGTCCCTTACGCCCCTCACCCGGGGTTCCTCGAGGTCGTGGCCACCCCGGGCCACGTGAGGGCCCACGTCAGCGTGGTGGTGCGCGGGACGGAGCTGGGCACGGTGGTGGTGGCCGGGGATCTTTTTGAGCGTGAAGGGGACGAGGAGGTGTGGAGGGGGCTGAGCGAGGACCCCCGAAGGCAGGAGGAGAGCAGGGGGTGGGCGGCGGGGGTGGCTGATGTTGTGGTGCCGGGACACGGAGCCGCGTTCCGTGTGCTCAGGGATGGCTGTGGGGACGTGGAGGAGGAGAGTGGGGGCAGCAAAGGGGGCAATGGGGGCACCTAGAGGCAGCAGGGGGGGTAATGGGGGACATGAAGGGGATGTAGGGAACACCAAGAGGCAGTAGGGGGGCATTGGGGGCACCTAGAGGCAGCAAGGGGGGGGGAATGGGGGCGTGAAGGGGGCATTGGGGGCCCTAAAAGGCAGTGGGGGGGGGACATTGGGGACATGAAGGGGATGTAGGGGACATGGGGGACATGAGATGGACAGTGGGGGCACCTAGAGGCAGTAAGGGGGGGAAATGGGGGTGTGGAGGAGGCATTAGGGGCACCTAAGGGTGAGAGGGGGGACAGTGGGGACATGAAGGGGATGTAGGGGACATGGGGGACATGAGATGGACATTGGGGGCACCTAGAGGCAGTAAGGGGGGGCAGTGAGGACGTGAAGGGGCATTGGGGGCACCTAGAGGCAGTGGGGGGGCAATGGGGACGTGGAGGGAATGTAGGGGACATTGGGGACATGAAGGGGGCATTGGGGGCACCTAAAGGCAGTAAGGGGAAGACACTGGGGACATGAATGGGATGTAGGGGACATGAGAGGGACATTGGGAGCTATCACCAAAGCCTCCATCCCCAAAAATGTCCCCAAACCCCAAATAAAAGCCCTAAAAGCCCCCGACATCGTGGGCGCGCGCTGTATGCAAATCAGCTCATGAATATTCGCTATTCTTCCGCGTCCTGCCAATGGGAAGGAGGGGGCGGGGCTTGGTGAGGGGGAGGGACGGGACGGGCGTTGCACCAATGGGAAGCGAGGGGCGGGGATTAGGGAGGGGGCGGGCAGAACGCGGACCAATGGGAAGGAGTGGGCGGGGCTTAGCGGTCAGCTGACCGACTGCGGAAGGCGGAGATGGTGAATGGGAGGCGGCGGAACTGGGGATACTGGGAGAACTGGGACGGAAAGGGGGGTACTGGGAGCAAAGGGGGGGGACTGGGGTGGGGGATTTGGGGGTATTGGGGTGGGAAGTGGTGAAATGGGGGGGAGGCAGTGGGGGGGCAGTGGGAGGTTTTGGGGTGGGGGGGCACTGGGGTGGGGAATTTGGGGGGGGGGGCTGCGTCCCCACGTCCCGTTTGGTCTCCGTTCCCCAAATGTCCCCCCCCCCACATTGTCCCCCCCATCGTCCCCATTCTGTCCCCCACTGACCCCCCCCCCAATCCCCATTCTGACCCCCACTGACCCCGTACCCCCATTCTGTCCCCCCCCCCCCGTCCCCATTCTGTCCCCATTCTGTGTCCCCCCCCCGCCCCCCCCAGACCACAGCACTGACGCAGGGCTTGGAGCGCATCCCGGACCAGGTTGGCTACCTGGTGATCAGCGACGGCGCCGTGCTGGCGGTAAGCGGTGGGGGGGGGGGTGTGGGGTCAGCGGGGGCATCGTGGGGGTGTGGGGTCAGTGGGGACAATGGGGACAATGGGGGGTGTGTGGGGTCAGGGGGGGGCATGGGGGGTGGTTGGGGATAATGGGGTTCAGTGGGGACATTGAGGAGATATGGGGTCAGTGGGGACAATGGGACATCGTGGGGGTATGGGGATATGGGGTCAGTGGGGGCATCGTGGGGATGTGGAGTCAGTGGGAACAATGGGGTCATCGTGGGGATGTGGGGTCAATGGGGTCAGTGGGGACATCATGGGGATGTGGGGATATGGGGTCAGTGGGGACATCATCGGGATGGGGGATTATATGGGGTCAGTGGGGACACTGTGGGGATGTGGGGTCAATGGGGACATGGAGATATGGGGACACTAGGGATATGGGGACGTGGGGACAGCTGGGACAGGGGGACCCGGTCATCCTGGGGGCTGGGGGCACTCGGGGGCTTGGGGACAGTGGGGTGGGACATCTGGGTTATGGGGACAGGTGGCACTGGGGACAAAGGGGGTGGGGGATACCTGGGATATGGGGAGACTGGGGACAGGGGGACCTCGGACAGGTGGCACTTGGGGACAAAGGGATGGGGACAGATGGGACGGATGGCACTTGGGGACATTAGGACATGGGGATGGGGGGACGTTGGGGAGTTAGGGGTTGGGATTGGGGACGGGGGTGGGGATGGGGGGACGTTGGGGACACTGGGGTGGGGGGATGTTGGGGACACTGGGGTGGAGACGGGGGACGTTGGGGACACTGGGGTGGAGATGGGAGCGTTGGGGAGGGGATGGGGGGATGTTGGGGATATTAGGGTGAGGATGGGGGGACATTGGGGACGCTGGGGACGACGTGTGTCCCCGCTGTCCCCCCCCCCCCCGCAGTCCGCAGGGGAGCTGGAGAACGATGAGCGCACGGCCGCCGTCCTCACGGAGCTGGTGAGCACCGCCTGCGGGCTGCGGCTGCCCCGCGCCCACGAGCCGCCCTTCAAACGGCTCTCAGGTGCGTCCCCAAACCCCGCGTCGCCGTGTCCCAATGTCCCCAGTGTCCCCACATCCCATACTGCCGTGTCCCACCGTCCCCAGTGTCCCCAAATCCCATATCGCCATGTCCCAGCGTCCCCAGTGTCCCCAAATCCCATATTCCCATGTCCCAGTGTCCCCAAACCCCACATCGCCATGTCCCAGTGTCCCCAGCGTCCCCAAACCCCACATCACTGTGTCCCAGTGTCCCCAGTGTCCCCAAATCCCATATTCCCATGTCCCAGTGTCCCCACATCCCATATTCCCATGTTGCAGTGTCCCCAAACCCCATATCGCCATGTCCCAGTGTCCCCAGTGTCCCCAAACCCCACATCGCTGTGTCCCAGTGTACCCAATGTCCCTACATCCCATATTCCCATGACCCAATGTCCCCAATGTCCCCAAATCCCATATCGCCATGTCCCCAATGTGCCCACATCCCATATTCCCATGTCCCCAATGTCCCCAAACCCCATATCGCCATGTCCCAATGTCCCCAAGTCCCATATCTCCATGACCCCACATCCCATAACCCCACGTCTCAATGCCTCCAAACCCCATAGCCCAGTGTCCCCAAATGTCCCAAATCCCATATCTCCATGACCCCACGTCCCATATCCCAACGTCCCCACATCCTATATCCCCATCTCAGTGTCCCCAAACCCCGTATCACCATGTCCCAATGTCCCCAAATCCCGTATCGCCATGTCCTAATGTCCCCAATGTCCCAATGTCCCCAAATCCCATATCTCCATGACCCCACATCCCCACGTCTCAACGTCCCCAAATCCCATATTGCCACGACCCAATGTCCCCAATGTCCCCAAATCCCACATCTCCATGACCCCATGTCCCACATCCCTATGTCCCTATGTCCCATATTCCCACGTCCCCGTCCCCACATCCTGTATCACCATCACCCAATGTCCCCAAATCCCATATTCCCATGTCCCCAATGTCCCCAAATCCCATGGCCCAGTGTCCCCATATCCCATTGTCCCCATGTCCCATAGCCCAACGTCCCCCAATGCCCCCACACCCCACTGTCCCCATACCCCACTGTCCCCCCAATGCCCCCACATCCCAGTGTCCCCACACCCCAATGTCCCCCAATGCCTCCAATGTCCCCATACCCCAGTGTCCCCCCGATGTCCCCCCATTGTCCCCATGTCCCCAGCTGTCCCCGTTGTCCCCGCAGTGGTTTTTGGGGAGCATTCCCTCCTGGTCACCGTTTCGGGGCAGAAGCTCTTCGTGGTGAAGCGACAGAACCACGTCCAGGAACCCATCACGGCCTGAGCGTCCCCAAAGTGTCCCCAAAATGTCCCCAACTGCCCCCAAAGTGTCCCCTCCCCACACCGTGACAATAAATTACGTCCTCACGTGTCCCCAACGCTGCTCCTTTTGGGGGAAAAATGGCTCCGGGGGTGGGGGGGTGGGTGACCCCGAAGTGTCCCCAAAGTGTCCCCAAAGTGTCCCCAAAGTGTCCCTGTCACACTGCCACCTCTGTGCCACCACTTTATTGTCACATGGGTGCAATAAATAACAGTGAAAGTTCTGCCCGCGTTGGGGACAGCGCCGCGTCCCCAAATATCCCAAATGTCCCCAAAGCGCCGGGGTTGGCAGTGAGGGACCCCATGGCCCCAAATAATGTCCCCAGGGCCCCAATATGGCCTCACTCTCACTGTCCCCATAACAGCAGTGTCCCCAAATGTCCCCACCTGTCCCCAAATGTCCCCCAGTGTCCCCATGTCTCCAAACGTCCCCAAATGCCCCCATAGCTCCAGTGTCCCCCAACATCCCCCAATGGACCCAAATGTCCTCCAGTGTCCCTCAATGTCCCCAAATGTCCCCCTGGTCCCAATGTCTCCAAATGTCCCCAAATGTCCCCATGGCCCCAGTGTCCCCCAGTGTCCCTCAATGCCCCCATGGCCCCAATGTCCCCAAATGTCCCCCAGTGTCCCCCAATGTCCCCGTGGTCCCAATGTCCCCAAATGTCCCCCAGTGTCCCTCAGTGTCCCCATGGTCCCAATGTCCCCAAATGTCCCACATGGTCCCAATGTCCCCAAATGTCCCCCTGGTCCCAGTGTCTCCAAATGTCCCCAAATGTCCCCATGGCCCCAGTGTCTTCAAATGTCCCCAAATGTCTTCCTGATCCCAATGTCCCCCTGATCCCAATGTCCCCATGGTCCCAATGTCCCCAAATGTCCCCAAATGTTCCCATAGCCCCAATGTCCCCAAATGTCCCCATGGCCCCAATGTCCCCTAGTGTCCCCCAATGTCCCCCAAATCCCCCGCTGTCCCCTCCCTGCCCCAAAGGACACATCCCCAGTGTCCCCCCGTTGGCTGGGGACGGCGTCCCCTACGTTCCCCCCACTGCAGCAGGGGGGCGGTGGGGGTCCCCCGTCCCCCCGTTGTCACCTTTTGTCACCACCCCGTTGTCAGTGTCACTGCACGGGTGCCACCACCAGCACCTTGCATTCCCTCTTGGCAATCTTGTCCAGGGACAGCGCCGTCTTCTCGGGGGGGACGTAGAGGGGCCGCCCCACAGGGGACCCCACTGGGGGGGTGATGGCCCGGCGCTCCAGGGCGCTGCCTGACCTTTTTGGGGGGGGGGACAATGGGACGGCACCTCGGGCTGGCCCCAAGGGGGTGGGGGGGTCTCCATTGACCCCAATGGACCCCAACGTCCCCAACACCCCCAATTCGCCACCGACCACAAAGTCCCCATTGACCCCAAGGTCCCCCCAGTGTTCCCATGAACCCCAATGCCCCACTGACCCCAATGTCCCCAACACCCCCATTTCCCCACCGACCCCAAAGTCCCCACTGACCCCAAGGTCCCCCAAGTTCCCACTGCAATCCATGGACCCCAAAGTCCCACACACACCCAAGTGTCCCCACCGACCCAAAGTTCCACCATTGACCCCAATGGCCACCCCATGTGACCCCACTGACCCCAGCTCCCCATCACCCGTGTCCCCATGCCCATACCCAGTGCCCCCATTGACCCCAATGGCCCCAATGGTTCCCCTGAACACCCCTGTGCCCCAACTGGCCCCCAATGTCCCCAATGCCCCCATTGCCCTCAATGTACCCCAAGTCCCCATTGACCCCAAGGTCCCTCAATGTTCTCACTGACCCCAATGGCCCCCAATGTCCCCACTAACCCCAATGTTCCCATTGACCCCAATGTTCCCCAATGCCCCTACTGACCCCAGTGTTCCCAGTGCCCCCATTGGCCCTAATGTCCTCATTGACCTCAATGTACCCCAATGTCCCTATTCACCCCAATGTCCCCAGTAACCCCAATGTTCCCATTGACACCAATGGCCCCCAATGTCCCCACACCTGCACCCCAATAGTCCCCAATTGACCCCAAGGTCCCCCAACGTCCCTCACTGTCCCCATGGCCCCCAGTGTCCCCACTGACCCCCAATGCCCCATTGACCCCTAATTGTCCCCCAATGTCCCACTGACCCCCAATGGCCCCCCAATGCCCCTCCCCAATATCCCCCAACCTGCAAATGCCCCAACATGCCCCATGTCCCCCAATGTCCCCACTGGCCCCAATTGATCCCCCAAGGCCCCCCAGATGTCCCCCACTGCCCCAACATCCCCCAAATGTCCCCCACTGACCCCAGGTGTCCCCGCAGTCCGCTTGACCTGCGGAGATAGGATTGCGGACTGCCCCACACACCCTCGCTGCCGCCCACCAGATCGTCGGCCTGCACGGGGTGCTGCGCGCTGGGGGTGCGATGGGGGTACAGCTTCGGGGCCCAACCCGCCGATAATGCCAGCATTAGCTCCAATGGCGCCAATGACCCGGCATGCCCCACTGCCCAACCCATGCCCCAATACCCCAAACCCCAATGCCCCCCAATCCCCCAATGCCCCAATGCCCCATTGCCCCCATGCCCCAATGCCCCAATTCCCCCCAAACCCCAAGCCCCCCCCAATGCCCCATGCCCCATCCCCCAATCCCCCAAACCCCAATGCCCCCCCATCCCCCCAATGCCCCATGACCCCAAAATGCCCCCAAGCCCCAATGCCCCCACTACCCCCGACATCCCATAATGTCCCCCACCTGCTGAGGTGTCCCCGCGCCGGCTGCTGATGGGAGAAGGATTGGGATCGCCCCAAACCCTGGTGCCGCTCCACCAGATCCCGTACGGCGCTGCCGGGGCTGCTGCGGCGCTGGGGGGTGGATGGGGGTCCGAGCTTCGGGGGCCCCCCCCGCCGTGAACTGCAGCTTCAGCTTCATGTGCTGTGACAGCTGTCACGTGGGGGGGGGACGGACGATGGGGTCACCGAGGACCCCCCCAAACGCCCCCAACGTCCCCGAGGGTGTCACTGAGATCCCCAGGGGGTTCCCGAGAGCCCCAAAGCGTCCCTGAGGTCCCCAAGGTGTCCCCACTGCCCCCCAATGTCCCCCCCCCAGGTGTCCCTAAATCGACCCCCGTGTTACCCCTAAGGGGTCTTCACAGTCCCCAAGACCCCCAGGGTGTCCCTCAGTGTCACCAGGGTGTCCTCACAGCACCCCCAAAGTGTCCCCAGATGACCCCAAGTTGTTCCCAAAATGACCCCAAGGTCCCCCAAGGTGCCCCCAGATGACCCCAATGACCCCAAGGTGCTCCCAAATGACCCCGAGGTGCCCCCAGGGTGTCCCCAGATGACCCCAATGACCCCCAGATGCCCCCAAATGACCTTAGTCTCCCCAAGATGCCCCCAGATGACCCTGAGGTGCCCCCAGGGTGTCCCCAGATGACCCCAACGACCCCCAGATGCCCCCAAATGACCCCAATGACTCCCAGATGACCCTGAGGTGCCCCCAGATGACCCCAATGACCCCCAGATGTCCCCCAAGACAGTCCCCCGAGGTGCTCCCCAAATGACCCCGAGGTGCCCCCGCTGTCCCAAATACCGAAGAGCCCCCACGCATGACCCTGGAAGGCGACCCCGATGGTGCCCGCGCAATGACCCCAATGACCCGCGAGGATGCCCCCAGATGACGCAGAGAGTGACCCTGAGGTGCACCGAGTGGCTGTCCCAGAGACCGCACGTGCGCCCAGGCGCCCAATTGCCCCAGTGCCACAGTTGACCCAAGATGCCTTCCCATGGACCACCGAGGTGCCCAGATGCCCCCCCCCACCTCGAAGAGCCCGGCACGCAGCGCCTGGAAGGCGACCCGGATGGTTCTCGCGCTGCCCTTCCGCGAGGATCCCAGATGCGTCAGAGGTGTGTGGCACACGATGGCGTCCAGCGCCGCCTGCGCCGCGCGCCGCTCCTCACCGGACAGAGCCTTCCCTGGGGACCACCGGCCCGTCCACCCCCAGCCCCCCGCCTCCCGTCCACACCCCCCTTTCCCCACAGCCTCCCCACCCCGGTCCCACCACCCCACCCCCCATCCCCCCCCCATTCTGTCCCCATCCCCGTCCCCATCTCTCACTCCATGTCCCCCATCCTCCCTACCCTTCCTGTCCCCTCCTGTCCCCCAATGCCCACCCCATGTCCCTAGCCCTCCTGTCCCCAAGCCATCCTCCCCACTCCCCCCCCTTCTGTCCCCTCCTGTCCCCATGCCCACCCCAGTGTCCCCCACTAGCTCCCTATCCCTTCCTGCCCCGTCCCGTCCCCCCATGACCCCACCACCCCAAGTCCCATTATGTCCCCCATGTCATCCCACGGCCCCATCCTCCCCACTGCCCCAACCTCCACCGTTCGTCCCCAGCCTGTCCCCACGCCCACCCTGTGTCCCACCCCAACCCCCCTGCCCTTGTCCTGTCCCCTCCTGTCCCCAGTGTCTCCTTGTCCCCATCCCCAACCCCGCATCCCTTCCAGTCCCTCCTGTCCCACCCCCCATTCCTTCCCATTCCCCCCCCACTTCTGTCCCCATCCTGTCCCCATCCCCCCCTCTTCTGTCCCTTAGTCCCGCCTGTGCCCACCCCCCATTCCTCCTCACTCGCTCCCCCCCTGTTGTCCCCATCCGTGTCCCACCATCCCTCACTCCAATCCCCCCCATCCCCTCCTCCTATTCCTGCCCCATGCCCCGCCTTGTCCCCCAATCCCCCCCCCATGCCCTTAGTCCTCCTCCTGTCCCCACACCCCCCTTCCTCCCCACTACCCCCCTCCCCCCCTCCCGTCCCCATCCCATGCTCCCACCGCCTTCCTGACCCCGGTTCACATCCCCACCTGTCCTCCACCTCCCCCCCCCCACCCTCCCTCCCACATCCCCCATCCCCCCACGTCCCCCCCTGTCCCCCAATCCCCCCCATGCCTCCCCCACCCTCCCACCCTTGTCCCCTCTCCCCGATCCCCACACCACCCCATCCCCTCCCTCCATCCCATACTCCCCCCACCCGTCCCCCATCCTCCTCCCCATCCCCACCCCGATTTCCCCCCCCCCTCCCCATGTCCCCTCCGTCCCTCCGACCAGCCTCCCTGCCAACCCTCGCCCACCCTCCTACCCCATTCCCCTACCCCAGTCCCCCCTGTGTCCCACCCCCCCGTCGCAACCGCGGGCACGAGCGTCTCGGGCGTCCAACGAGCGGACGGCCCAGGCAAGTTCCTGGCAGCGCGTTGAGCAGCGTGTAGGTGACGGTCGAAAGCGCTGCCTGGCGCGATCCGCGCGACTCGGCAGGCTGGCCCGTCATCCACAGCGCGGCCGCTCCCGGCGGTGCTGGCAGCCCTGTCGGGCATCGGGATCGCATCATGGGGTGGTCCGTGCACAGGGGAAGTCCGCTCGATATGGGGGATGTGTAGGATAGGGAAAGTCCGCAATATGGGGGGTGTCGCGATAGGGGGTGCCCGCGATATGGGGGTAATACGGGATCATAGGGGTAAGTCGCGATATGGGGTGTACGGGATAAGGGGGAAGTCGCTGATATGGGGGGTTATCGCGATCATAGGGGATAAGTCCCGATCGAATCGGAGGGGTCCAGTGCAGATACGGGGGTTCGGGATAAGGGGGACAGTCGCGAATATGGGGTGTGAGGCTGTAGGGAGTGGTAGGCGGGAAGTCCGCGATGAGGCGGCGTTAAGCGGTCCGCGATATGTGGGGTGCAGGGCGGGGCGGGACTAGGGGGAAGTCGCGATATGGGGGTGTCGGATAGGGGGAAGTCGTCGATATGGGGGTGATGTCGGGATAGGGGAAGTCGCGATATGGGGGGTGGTGGATAGGGGAAGGTTGCGCGATATGGGGGTCAATCGGGAAGGGGAAGTCGCAATATGGGCGGTGTCGCGATATGGGGGGTGTAGGGATAGGGGGAAGTCGCGATATGGGGGTGCTCGGTGGGGGGGTCGCGCAGGGGGAAGTCGCGACGGGAGGTCGGGATAGGGGAAGTCATGATAGGGGGGTGTCGGGATAGGGGGAAGTCGCAATATGGGGGGTGTAGGGCGTAGGGAGTGTCAAGACAGGAGGAAGTCGTGATATAGGGGTGTTGGGATAGGGGGTGTTGCAATATGGGGGGTGCCAGGATAGGAGATGTCAGGACAGGGGGAAGTCGCGATACAGGGGTGTTGGAATAGGGGGGTGTCAAAATATAGGGGGGTGTTGGGAGAGGGGGAAGTCGTGATATAGGAGCGTCGGGATAGGGGATGTTGTGACGGGGAAGTTGCGAGATAAGGGTGTCAAGATAGGGGGTGTTGCGATATGGCGGGTGTCGTGATATGGGGAGAAGGGATGGGAGAGGTGAAGGGATGGGGGGGTCAGAATAGGGGGTTGTCGGGATGGGGGAGTGTTGGGATGGGGGAGGGTGTCGGGACAAGGGGGTGTGATGGAATAGGGGGAAGCAGCAATATGGGGAGTGTCGCGATATAGGGTGAAGGGATGGGGGCGTCGGGATATGGGGGGCGGGCGTCGAAACAGGGGGACGTGGGGACATCATGACATGGGGAATGTAGAAACACAAAGGCGTGGGGACACGGGGACAGAAGGACGCGGGGACAAAGAACGCCGGAACACGAGGACAGGGAGATATCGCGACATGGGCGACGTCGTGACTGTGACATAGGGGACCCCTACGTTGGGGGTGGGGCTCGGGGCGCTCACCGGTAGTGGGTGTAGATGCTGCTGGTGAAGGGCAGCTTTGGGGTGGACCACTGGATGACGGCCACCAGCGGCACCTCCAGGCCCTGCGGGGCACAGCGCCGTCACCCCAAAACCCACAGCACCCCAAAAACCCCACAGCACCCCAAAAACCCCACACAGCACCCCAAAATCCCACACAGCACCCCAAAAACCCCACACAGCACCCCAAAAACCCCACAGCAGCACCCCAAAACCCCCCAGAATCCCAATCCCACAGAGCCCCAAACCCCACACAGCAGCACCCCATGGGACCCACAGTCCTCGTTGACCCCCACTGACCCCAATGTCCCCACCGACCCCATTGACCCCAATGTCACCCGATGCAGTCACCCAAAATGTCCCCAGATACCCCAATTCCCAGAGCCCCACCCCATCACCCAGCAACCCCATGGCCCCACATGTCCCTCTGTCCCGACCCCCATTCCCATGACCCCCATGTCCCCATCGGACCCCATCTGACCCCAATGTCCCCGATGTCCCCAATGTCCCCACGAACCCCAATGTCCCTGATGTCCCCACTGACCCCAATGTCCCCACCAACCCCAACTCCCCCAATTTCCCCTCCCCCAATGTCCCATCACCCCGATGTCCCCTATTTCCCCATGCCCCATGTCCCCTGCCCCATGTCCCATCCCCCATGTCCCACTGCCCCATGTCCCACACCTCATACCCCAACTCCCACTCCCTGTTCCATGACCTCCCCCATTGTCCCCAATGTCCCCACCAACCCCGATGCCCCTGATGTCCCCACTGACCTCAATGTCCCCACTGACCCCAATGTCCCCACCGACTCACTGACCTCCACCGACCCCAATGTCCCCAATGTCCCCGCTGACCCCGATGTTCCCACTGACCTTGATGTCCCCATTGACCCCGATGTCCCCACCGATCCCAATGTCCCCACAGCCCCATTGACCCCCACCGATCCCACTGACCCCAATGTCCCCCACTGGACCCCCCAATGTCCCCTGAACACCCCGCCCATTCCCACGACCCAATGTCCCCTGACCCCAATGTCCCCACTGACCCGATGTCCCCACTGACCCCAATGTCCCCACTGACCCCAATGCCCCAATGTCCCCACTGACCCGATGTCCCCACTGACCCCAATGTCCCCAATGTCCCCACCGACCCCAATGTTCCCACTGACCCCAATGTCCCCGATGTTCCCCCTCACCCCGATGTCCCCGCTGTCCCCCCACCTCCTTGGCGTCCTCGGGCGGGCGCTCGGGCGCCTGCAGCTGGAACAGGAAGTTGTGCTCCTCCAGGGCGCTGAGGGCGCAGGGACACGGCGGGGCGGCGCCCGTCACCCTGCAGAAGGAGCCCACGGGGACCTCGCCGGAGTGGTGGCTGCGGGGACAACGCGGTGACACCGTGGGACAAAGGGGATGTCGAGAGGGATGGGGGCCCAAAGCGCCCCAGAAACCCACAGCCAACGTCAGGCATCGGGATTCCGACCCAACGGGGGTGGTGGTGGGTGATGATGGGGTGACGGATGATGGGGTGACACGGGATGTGTCCCCAAGTGTCACCGCTGGGGGGACAAAGGGACACTGAGGGGTGGGAGTCAGGGTGACAAAAGCGAACCCCAAATCCCCCCCAAAAGCCCACAACCACAGTTCTCTACTGGGATTCTGACCCAAGGGGGTGGTGGGTGACAACGGGGTGATAATCGGGTGACAGTGGGGTGACACAGGACGTGTCCCCAAGCACCACATCAGGGTGACAAAGGGACACTGAGAGGAGGGGATCAGGGTGATAAAAGCGACCCCAAATCCCCCCCAAAAACCCACAACCACAGTCCTGCATTGGGATTCTGACCCAATGGGGTGGTGGGTGACAACGGGGTGATAATCGGGTGACAGTGGGTGACAGTGGGGTGACACAGGACGTGTCCCCAAGCGCCACAACACGGTGACAAAGGGACACCGAGAGGAGGGGATCAGGGTGATAAAAGCGACCCCAAATCCCCCCCCAAAAACCCACAACCGCAGTCCTCCATTGGGATTCTGACCCAATGGGGTGGTGGGTGACAACGGGGTGATAATCGGGTGACAGTGGGTGAACAGTGGGGTGACAGTGGGACGCTGTCCCTCACCAGACGTCGTCCACCAGCAGCACGGAGCCGTCAGGCATGACGGGCAGGTAGCTGGCGTTGAAGTTGGGCAGCACCCGGACGTCACGCAGAGAGATTTCCTCCTGGGAGCTGCTGTTCAGCACTGCGGGGACACCGGGGGACATCGGGGGGTGGGGGGACATCAGGAGGATGGGGGACATCGAGGGGTTGGGGGGACGTTAGGGGGACATCATGGGATGGGGGACATTGGGGGATAGGGGGACATCGGGGGAACGGGGACATTGGGGGATGGGGGACATCGTGGGGACATGGAGGGGATGGGGGACATTGGGGGACATTGCGGGGACATCGTGGGGATGGGGGGGACATCAGGAGGATGGGGACATTGAGGGGTTGGGGGACATTAGGGGGACATAATGGGACTGGGGGACAATGGGGGATAGGGGGACATCGGGGGAAGGGGGGACATCGTGGGGACATGGAGGGACATCAGGGGACCTTGGGGGACATGGAGGGAACATCAAGGGATTGGGGGGACATAGGGGGCATCAGGATGGGGGGGCATTTGGGGGACGTAATGGGACACGGGGACGTCGTGGGATGGGGGGACATTGGGGGGGATGGGGGGGACATCATGGGGATGGGAGACACCAGGGGGACGTTGGGACATCAGAGGAAGGTGGGACATGGTGGGGACAGGGGGATATCGGGGGGTGGGGGGACAGTGAGGGACAGGGGGACATCGGGGGATGGGGGGAGATTGGAGGGGACGGAGGGACGCTGTCACGGAGGCTGAATGGTGCCCGACCCCAGAACAGCGCCTCGTCCCCATCCGGATGGTCCCCTGTCCCCACCTCAATGCCACTTTCCCCCACCCCAACGGTTTCCTGTCCCCTCGTGGTCCCTGTCCCCATCCTAAAGGTCCCTTTGTCCCCATCCCTGGGGTCCCCATCCCCGTCCCCACCACCCTGGAGTCCCTGTCCCCATCCCTGGGGTCCCTATCGCTATCTCACCCAGTTTTGGGTCCCTGTCCCCACCACCCTGGGGTCCCTTTGTCCCCACCCCGGGGTCTCCATCCCCATCCAAAGGTCCCTTTGTCCCCCCACCCTGGGGTCCCTTTGTCCCCACCCTTGGGGTCCCCGTCCCCGCCACCCTGGGGTCCCTTTGTCCCCACCCTGGGGTCCCCGTCCCCACCACCCTGGGGTCCTTTTGTCCCCACCCCTGGGGTCCCCATCCCCACCACCCTGGGGTCCCTTTGTCCCCACCACCCTGGGGTCCCATCCCCACCCCTGGGGTCCCTTTGTCCCCACCCCTGGGGTCCCCATTCCCACCCACGCCCCTCCCCAGCCCCCCCACCCCCTTCCCACCGCCCCCGTTATCCCGGTGCCCCCCACCCCCACCCCCCAAACCCCCCCCTCACCTTTCAGCACCGTCAGGTACTTCCCACACACCGTCAGTTGGCGGCACCGAACCACCGGCGGCGGCAGCACCGTCAGCAGGGTGCTCACTGCGGGGGGGCAGGGGGGGGGTCAGGGTGTCAAAAGGGACATGGGGGGGTCGGGGGTGACAAAGGGGACCGCAAGGGGGTGGGGTGAAAAGGGACAAAAGGGTGAAAAGGGGGGGGGTTGGGTGACAAGGGGGGGGTCAGGAGGACAAGGATGGGGGGGGTAGGACAGGGGTCAGGGTGACAAAGGGGACATGGGGGGGAGGGAGTCAAAGTGACAAACGGATCCAGAGGGGACAGTGAGGGGAGGGGGTCAGGGGGACAAAGGGGACATGGGGAGGAAGAGGGGGGGGCAAAGAGGACACGGAGGGGGGGGGGTCAGGGTGACAAAGGGACAGAAAGGGAGGGGGTGGGGGGTACAAAGGGGACACGGAGGGGATCAGGGTGACAAGGGGACATGGGGGAGGCGGAGGGGGGAGGGGTTGGGGTGCAAAGGGACACCGAGGGGGTGAGGGTGACAAATGGACAGCAAGGGGAGGGGGTGGGGGTGACAAAGGGACCCAGGGGGGGTCGGGGTGACAAAGGGGACACGGAAGGAAGGGGGTCGAAGTGTCAAAGGGACCCGAGGGGGGGTCGGGGGGGTTTTGGGTACCCTGTGCCTTGAAGGCTCCCTGCTCCTGTCGGAAGACGTGGGTGGGCGCCCGGCCCTGCAGCAGCCCCAGGTACCCCCCGAACCCACCGCCCTCCTGCAGCTCCGCCGGCTCCGAGTCCCTCTTCCACACCGTCACCACGATCTGGGGACAGCCACGATGTCACCACGGGGTCCCTTTGTCCCCTCCTGCCCCCCTCCCTCCCCCCAGTGCAACCTCAAGGCCTCCGCGGGGCTCTGATCTCAGACCCCCTAGCTGTCCCCAAAATGCTTTTCCTATCCCTGAGGACCCCACGGTGTCACCATCCCAAATGTCCCCGAGTGTCCCTATGGCACTCCGGGTCCCCAAAACCCCCACGCTGTCCCCAAGGTCCCCACGTTATCCCTGAGGTCCCCACGTGTCCCCAAGGTCCTCACATATCCCCATGCCGTCCCCAAGGCCCTTGGGGTCCCCAGATGCCCCTGAGGTCCCCAAATGTCCCCAACGTCCCTGAGGTCTCCAGGCTGTCCCCAAGGTCCCCAATGTCCCACATGCCCAAACGTCCCCAAGATGGTCCCCAGGTCCTGCCCCACCTCCCCAACCCCCAAATGGGTCCCCAGATGTCCCCAGAGACCCCAAAGCGTCCCTGTGGCACTCCAGGTCCCCAAGACTCACGTGCTGTCCCCAGGGTCCCCTCACCATCCCAAGGTCCCCATGTCCCCAAGGTCCCCACGCTGCCCCCAATGTCCCCAAATGTTCCCACACTGTCCCCACCATCCATGAGGCTCCCAGGTGTCCCTGAAGTCCTTGAAAATCCCACACTGTCCCCAGGGTCCCCTGAGGTCCCCACACGTCCCCATGCTGTCCCCAAGGTCCATGGGGTCCCCAGCTGTCCCCAAGATCCCCAGCTGTCCCCAAAGCCCCCAGCTGTCCCCAAAGCCCCCAGCTGTCCCCACCTTGGCCTTGATGGTGCCGGGTGGCAGTTTGTCCAGGGCGATGGTCAGTGGGAAGATCACCTCGTCCGTGCACACGATGGGGTCCTCCACGGGCACCTGTGGGTGTGGGGACACAGGGACACCCGTTGCCCCCCCCCATCCCCCACTGCCCCCACGACCCCCTCATCCTTCCCACGTCCCCCCCAAACACCCCTTGACCCATATCTCCAATTGTCCCAATCCCTAAACCCCTTCCCACTGCCCCCGATCCCCCCAACCCCCACCCCATATGCCCCCACTCCCACTGTCCCCCATACCCCCATGCCTCCATTTCCCCCAACCCTTTTTTCCCACACTGCCCCTATTCCCCCCATGGCCCCCCCAACCCCCCTTTCCCATTCCCCAACACCCCCCATTCCCCAATCCCCTCTCCCCCCCCATTCCCCAAATCCCCATTCCTAACCCCCCCCTTTCCCCTATTCCCCCATTCCCCCCACCCAATCCCATCCTTTCCCCCCCAATCCCACAAAACCCCCCCCCTACCCCCCCCATCCCTTACCCCCTGCCCCCCCCCAAGTCCCTTCCTCCCCCCCCCCCCCCCCCCCCCCCCCCCCCCCCCCCCTATTCCCCCCCCCCCCCCCCCCCCCCCCGCCCCCCCCCCCGGCCCCCCCCCCGCCGCTCCGTTCCCGTGCGTCAGCAGCGCTCGGCACTCCCTGAACACCTCATCCGCCCCTCCGGGGGTCGAAGCGGACCCCACATCCTCGCTCGAACCGCCCTCCGCCCCCCCGGCACCACCGGGGCCCGCCCCCCCGGGGCTGACGCTCGCTAAAGCCGCCAGGGATGAGGCCAGCTCGGCCCAGGCTGGCCCGGAACCGGAGCCGGGGCGGCAGCGCAGCACCAGGAGGAAGCGGACGGTTTCCCCCAGGTAGAGGTGGTTGCGGCGGGGCAGGGCCCGGTACCGGCCCGGTTCGCCCGTCAGCAGCTCCCGAGCGGCGAAAGGGACGGCGGGGAAATACATGAAATATTCGCATTGCGACTCCATGGCGCCGGGCCCCGCCGGGCCGGGCCGGGCCGCTTCCGGGAGCTTTCCGGTTCCGCTTCCGGTGCGTTTTCCGGTTGTTGTTGCTATGGCGACCCTTCCCGTTCCACTTCCGGCGCAGTCCATCCCTACTTCCGGCGCAGCGCCGCCGTTGCCAAGGCAACCCACCCACTTCCGGCGCATCCGCCTTTATTTCCGGCACAGCCTTGCGTTGCCGAAGCGACCGGGCGCTTCGCTGTGACGTCACCACGCCCCGCGGGGTGGGGCGGGCGCACCAAGTGATTGACAGCCGCGCTGGCCAATCAACGTTCTATTGTCAGTTTTTATTGCCAGAGATACGGAGAAGAAAAAACGGAGTGGGCGTGGCTTACGAGAGCCACGCCCTCGTAGCGGACCTGTTGTATGAACGGGGAAACTGAGGCACGAAGTGGGGGCTGGGGCCCCGTTATGGGAGTGGGGAAACTGAGGCACGGGGCGGTACCGCGAAGGGGGAGCAGCGCTGTCACGTGACCCCACCCCCCCATGGGGAAACTGAGGCACAGTTCTGAACCGTAGTGATGCGTTACCTATAGGGGAACCTGGGGCACGGGGCCATCCCATAATGCTCCATTGCCCATAGTGATTCATTACCCATAATGCTCCACTACCCATAGGGGAAACTGAGGCACGGGCCATCCCATAATGCTCCATTGGCCATAATGCTCCATTACCCATCTTCTATGGGGAAACTGAGGCACAGGCCATCCCATAATGCCCTGTTACCCATAATGCTCCATTACCCATAGGGGAAACTGAGGCATGGAGCCATCCCATAACGCCCTGTTACCCATAACGCCCCATTACCCATAATGCCCCATTAGCCATAGGGGAAACTGAGGCACGGGCCATCCCATAATGCTCCATTACCCATAGTGATTCATTACCCATAATGCTCCACTACTCCTATGGGGAAACTGAGGCACAGGGCCATCCCATAATGCCCTGTTACTCATAATGCTCCATTACCCATAGGGGAAACTGAGGCATGGAGCCATCCCATAACGCCCTATTACCCATAATGCCCTGTTACCCATAATGCTCCATTAGTCCTATGGGGAAACTGAGGCACAGGGCCATCCCATAATGCCCTGTTACCCATAATGCCCTGTTACCCATAATGCTCCATTACCCCTATGGGGAAACTGAGGCACGGGGTTGTTCCGGTGGGGGATTCACGACTCCCAGTGGGGAAACTGAGGCACAGCGCCGTACCGCAGCGAGCCATTGCCCCTATGGGGAAACTGAGGCACGGACCGACCCAGTGGGGGACCTGTTGATCCCCATCAGGGATCCATGGCTGCCAATAGGGATCCACGACCCCAGTGGGGAAACTGAGGCACAGGGCTGGATCCATGGGGATCCATGAATCCCTGTGGGGGTTCCACGGCTCCCAACGGGGAAACTGAGGCGCAGAGCCGTACCGCAGCGCTCCATTACCCCTATGGGGAAACTGAGGCGCAGATTAGTTCCAATGGGGGAACCGTTGTTCCCAATGGGGAATCCATGGCACCGCAGCATGCCCTTGGGGAAATGAGTCCACGGACCGATCCCAGTGGGGGACCATGTTGCATCCCCATCAGGGTCATGGCTGCCAATGGACTTCACACACGTGGGGAAACTGAGGCACAGGGCTGCCCAAATGGGGGATTCATGACTCCCAGTGGGGGATGCATGGCTCCCAACGGGGAAACTGAGGCGCAGAGCCGTACCAGCAGCGCTCCATTACCCCTATGGGGAAACTGAGGCGCAGATTAGTTCCAATGGGGGACCCGTTGTTCCCAATGGGGGATCCATGGCACCCAATGGGGGATCCACGGCTCCCAGTGGGGGACGCACGGCACCCAATGGGGGATGCATGACTCCCAGTTGGGAAACTGAGGCGCAGAGCCGTACCGTAGTGCTCCATTACGCATAGGGGAAACTGAGGCACAGGGCTGCCCAAATGGGGGATTCACGACACCCAATGGGGGATGCATGGCACCCCACGGGGAAACCGAGGCACAGAGCCGTACCGTAGCGCTCCATTACGCACAGGGGAAACTGAGGCACAGG
This sequence comes from Lophura nycthemera, assembly GCA_021292215.1. Lineage (NCBI taxonomy): Eukaryota > Metazoa > Chordata > Aves > Galliformes > Phasianidae > Lophura > Lophura nycthemera. The sequence continues at coordinate 22,193 of JADANK010000473.1, forward strand.
GCTGCCCAACTGGGGCATCCACGACTCCCAGTGGGGGATCCATGGCACCCAATGGGGGATCCACGACTCCCAGTGGGGAAACTGAGGCACAGGGCTGCCCAGTGGGGGATGCACAGGCACCCAATGGGGGATGCATGACTCCCAACGGGGAAACCGATGCCCAGAGCCGTACCGCCGCGCTCCATTACGCACAGGGGAAACCGAGGCGCGGGCCGACCCGCTGGGATCCCCACACCTCCCGGGGGGGTCCCCGAGGCCCGGCCCTACCCCGCGGTCCCGTTGCCCCCAAACTGCTTCCTCTCCAGCCGGTCCTTGTACTGCAGCTCGGGGGTCGCCATCCTCTCGCACCTCTCCCTCTCGGCCGGCCCCAAATCCGCCCTGAGCGCGTAGCCGACCACGGCGGCCGCCCCCCGACCGGGCTGGAAAGGCTTCAGCTTCCCGTCGGTGATGGAGGGTCCCGGCAGGGGTCCCCCCCCCCTCAAACAACGCCTGGCCAAAGCCTCGCGCCGCCCGCGCAGCCGCTCCACCTCGTCCCGCATCCTGCGGGGGCCGAATTCCGCCACCTTCCTCCAGAAGGAGCGGTTGAAGTGGACGTAAAGAGCCCAATCCAGGGCGTTCCACTCCCTCAGCCGCTCCGTCTCGCGGCCGGACAAAGGGCGCACGGAGTTTTTAGCCCTGCCGTTCTGGGGGAAAGCCACGACGGCCTCGCGGGGCCAGCAGAGCGCGTGGCGCAGCAGCACCAGCGACTCGTCGAAATATTCGGCCAGCAGCACCAGGGGGAAAACGGCGTCCAGGGCTCCGATGGCCGCCGTCACCGCCGTGCCGTTGGACGGGGAGACGTCGGGGAGGCCGAAGTCGAACCACAGGAGGTTGCGGGCGTAGTGGTTGCCTTTGAGGCCGGGTTGGTAGTAGAGGGACGGGGACAGGAGGAAGGCGGAGCGGGACGGAGCGCGGCGGAAGGCCGGCACGGCGGCGCGGTAGTAGGAAAACGCCGACTCGGCGGCCGTGGCCGGGTCGCGGGCGATGGAGAAGTAGAAGCTGTCGGGGGGCATCACGCGGCGGACCTGGGGGGCAGGGGGGGGAAACGGGGGGGGTTGGGGGCTGGTTGAGGCCGTAGGGTTTTTGCCGTTGGTGACTTTGGGGAGTGCCGGCGAACAGCGTCTGCGTCGTGGCCGTGGATCGCGGCGTCCACATGGACACCTGCCCGCCCCATGGAGCCCATGGGACACCACTGACCCACACTGACCCCCAATGACCCCATTGAACACCACTGACCCCCACTGACCCCCACTGACCCCCTTTGGACACCACTGACCCACACTGACCCCCAATGACCCCCATCGACCCCATGGACCCCCATGGACCCCATTGGACACCATTGACCCCCATTGACCCCATTGGACCCCCATTGACCCCATGACCCAGGACCCCTTTGGAACCCCCTGACCCCATTGGACCCCCATGACCCCCATGGACCCCATTGACCCCCAGTACCCCCTGACCCCCACTGACCCCATTGGACACCATTGACCCCCAGTGACCCCCAGTGACCCCCATTGACCCCCATGGACCCCATTTGGACCCCCATCCCTGGACCCCCACTGACCCATTGGGGGACCACCATTGACCCCATGGACCCCATTGGCCCCATTGAACCCCATTGACCCCCATACCCCCATGCCCCTTTGCCCCCATTGACCCCATTGGCCCCAATGACCCCATTGACCCCACTGACCCCCCACTGACCCCATTGGACACCACTGACCCACATTGACCCATGTGACCCCATTGACCCCACTGACCCCATGACACCCTGCATTGACCCCCATGACCCCATTGACCCCATTGACCCCATGACCCCATTGACCCCCAACCCCCTGGACCCCCACACTCCCCATTGAACCCATTGACCCCCATGCCACCCCATGACCCCCATTGACCCCCATGACCCCATTGACCCCATGATCCCCCAGCCCCATGACCCATTGCCCATTGACCCCATGGACCCCCATGCCCATGACCCCATGGACCCCCATACCCCCATGACACCACTGACCCCCATTGACCCCACTGACCCCATGACCCCCATTGGCCCCATTGACTCCAGTGACCCCCAATATCCCCATGGATCCTCACCGACCCCATTGGACACCATTGACCCCCACTGACTCCCAACGTCCCCATTGACCCCTTTGTTCCCAACTGTCCCCAATGTCCCAAACACCCCGCAACGTCCCCAAATCCCCCCGCCCCCCCCAGGCCCCCCAGCCCCCCACCTCGCTGAGGTTGAACCGCATGTGGTGACAGATGATGTCGAAGGGGGGTCCCCCACTTTTGAACCCCTTCACCCTTTCGGCCCGGAACGTTTCGGGATACCCGAATTGGTAGCGGTGGGGGAGGGCGAAGCGAAGCCCCCTCCCCTCCCCGAAGCGGTGCAGGAGGTTCACCACGCTGCTGCCCCCCGTCTTGTGGGTCTTCAGGAACACCAGGTGGGTACGGGGGCGGCAGGGGGGCTGCGGGGCCGCCGGGCGGCTGGGGGGGCAGGGGGGTCAGTAGGGGGATCAGGGGGTCCCTGAGATATGGGGGGGTGGGTGGGGGGCCGGTGGGGGGCACCCAATGGGATGGAGATCGTTATGGGGCACCCAATGGGGTGGAGACCGCTATGGGATACCCAATGGGACCAGTATGGGGCACCCGATGGGATGGGAACCACTATAGGGCACCCCAATGGGATGGAGACCAGTATGGGATACTCAATGGGACCAGTATGGGGCACCCAATCGAATGGGGACCAGTATGGGATACCCAATGGGACCAGTATGGGACACCCAATGGGATGGGAACCACTATAGGGCACCCAATGGGATGGAGACCAGTATGGGATACCCAATGGGACCAGTATGGGGCACCCAATGGGATGGAGACCGGTATGGGATACCCAATGGAACCACTATAGGGCACCCAATGGGATGGGAACCATTATGGGATACCCAATGGGACCGGAATGGGATACACAATGGGATGGAGACCAGTATGGGGCACCCAATGGGATGGGAACCACTATAGGGCATCCAATGGGATGGAGACCAGTATGGGATACCCAATGGGATGGGAACCATTATGGGATACCCCATGGGATCAGGATAGGGCACCCAATGGGATGGAGACCAGTATGGGATACACAATGGGACCAGTATGGGGCACCCAATGGGATGGAGACCAGTATGGGATACCCAATGGGACCAGCATGGGACACCCAATGGGATGGAGACCCTATGGGGCACCACAATGGATGGGAAACCATGTAACGGGCATACCCAATGATGAGACCCAGTATGGGACACCAATCAGATGGAACCACTATAGGGCACAGGCATGGGAAACTCAGATGGGATACCCAATAGGATGGAGACCAGTATGGGATACCCAATGGGACCAGTATGGGGCACCCAATGGGCTGGGAACCATTATGGGATACCCAATGGGCTGGAGACCAGTATGGGATACCCCATGGGACCAGCACGGGGCCCCCAGTGGGATAAGAGAGGTTATGGGACCCCCAAAATGGGATCATTATGGGACACCCAGTGGGACCAGCACGGGACCCCCAATGGAACGGTGACCCATTTTAGGGGTCAGGGACCCCATGGGGACCCCCCAGGTGACCCCCGGTCCTCACCTGCGCCACGGAGGCCCCCCCAGGAGCTGGAGGATGAAGCCCACGGCCACGCAGACCCCCAGGACCACCCCAAATCCCTGCAGGTGGCGGCGGGGGGGGGGCACCTTCATGGTCCTGTGAGGTTACGGGGACGTCACGGGGGGGGGGGGGAAGGGGGGGGGCACTGGGGGCTTTGGGATCAATGGGGGCATTGGGGTCAGGGGGCACTTTGGGGTCAGTGGGGACGTTGGGGGTCACTGCAGGGGGGGGCACGGAGATCCCAGCCCCACCCGGAGCCACGTAGTGTTGTCCCCCCCCCCCCCCCGGGTTCCATTACGGGAATGGGATGAGAAACAGGATGCGTCACTCCCCCCCCCCCTCCCCCCCCCCCCCCGTGTCCCCACCCAATGTCCCCATGACCTCAAAGCAGCCCACAGTGGCCCCCAGACCCCCCCCCCACCTCCCCACCAATGCCCCCACATTCCCAGCCACACTCCCCCAAGCACCCACACCCTCCCCCCATAACCCCCCCCAATCCCATACACCCCACATCCCCTGTGCCCCCCCCATATCTCTACCCCCCCATATCCCTATACCCCCCCACATCCTGTACCCCCCCATTATCCCCGTACCCCCCATACCCATCCCCCCATCCCCACCCCAACCACTCCACCCCCTACCCCCCCCCCACCCTGGTACCCCTGAGTGCAGCCCCCCCCATCCGGCTCCCCCATCCCTGTATCCCCACCATCCCCATAGGTCCCCATATTCCCCCCCATACCCCCAAACCCCACGGCCCCACATCCCCCCATATCCCCCCCCCACATCCCCCCATGTCCCCCTCCCCAAATCCCTCCATATCTCCCCCCCTCCCCCCCCCAACCCCTACTTCTTTACCTCCTCCCCAGCCCCTCCTCTCCCGATAGCGGTCCTATGGGGGGGTGGGGTGGGGGGGTACTGGGATGGACTGGGAGGGCACTGGGACGGGACTGGGGGCACTGGGAGGGCACGAGGAGGAGACTGGGGGGGGGGCACGGCGAGGGGGGGGGGCACTGGGAGGAGCTGAGGGGGTCCTTGAGCGGTCCCGGTGATGGGGGGGGCACTGGGGGGCGCTTGGGGGATACTGGGGGGGCACTGGGGGGCACTGGGGGGTTCTGGGGGGGTCCCGGCGCGTTCGACGAAGTTTTCCTTCTCTGTGTCCCCGCCTCCCTTCTCCCCCCCCCCCCCCGCCCCGCCCTGAGGGGGGACGTCCGGGATTGGGGGGGGGATGGGAAAAGTTTGGGACGGGACTGGGAGGGACTGGGGGGAGGGGGGGGAACTGGGAGGATACTGGGAGGGAGGTGGGAAGGGGCTGGGGGGGGCACTGGGAGGGAATGGGAGGGGACTGGGAGATACTGGGAGGGGACTGGGAGATACTGGGATGGATTGGGAGGGAAGTGGGAAGGGTCGGGGGGGGGAACTGGGATGGGATTGGGGTGGGAGCGATGGGAACTGGGAGATACTGGGAAGGGAATGGGAGGGGGCTGGGGGGGGCAGTGGGAGGTACTGGGCTGGATTTGGGGAGGAACTGGGAGTACTGGGAAGGATGGGGGGAGGAATCGGGGGATACTGGGAGGGCACTGGGAGGGAATGGGAAGGGGCTGGGGGGGCACTGGGACGGATTTGGGAGGGGGGGGAACTGGGAAACACTGGAAGATACTGGGAACGGAAACTGGGGGGGGCTGGGGGGGAACTGGGAAAGTTTTGGGGGAGAAATGGGGCATGGAGAGAGATGGGGGCCCCGATATGGGGGGGCTGTGGGCTGTAGGGCCCTATAGGGACCTTCTTATAGGGGCTATAGGGACACGGGGGCTATGGGGACATGGGGGCTTAGGGGACCCTATAGGGTTATAGGGCATGGGGGCTATAGGGGGGCTATAGGGACATGGGGGCTATAGGGACACAGGGCCTATAGGGACCATGGGGGTAAGGCCCCACCCCTATAGGGACACGGCATAGGGCCCTATAGGGACCCCTCTGTAGGGGTTATAGGGAACCTTTGGGGGGGTATGGAACCCACAGGGCGCTATAGGGGCCACAGTAAGGGCCCCCCTATAGGGACTCCCCTATAGGGGTTATAGGGACATGGGGGCTATAGGGACACAGGGCCTATAGGGACACAGCTATAGGGCCCTATAGGGACCCCGCTCTGGGGGGCTATTGGGATTCAGCTATAGGGCCTGGCCATAGGGTGCTATAGGGACCTCTAGAGCCCTATGGGAACATGGCTATGGGGTGCTATAGGGGCCTGGCTAGATAGGACTATAAGGACTTCGCTATGGGGCGCAGTTATAGGGCACTGTAGGAGCCCAACAATAGTGCCCTATAGCACCCTATAGCAGGGTCCCTATGGCCCCATATAGCGGGTTCCTTATAGGGCCCTATAGCAGGTACCTATGACCCCATATAGTGAGTCCCTATGGCCCATATGGCGGGCTCTCTTTAGGGCCCTATAGCGGGTTCCCTATAGCCCCACAAGGAGGTCCTTATAGCCCCCTATAGATGGCTCCCTATAGTCCTATATAGAGAAATCCTATAGCTATACAGTGTGTCCCTATGGCCCAAATAGTACCCGCCCTATAGGGCCCTATAGTGGGTCCCTGTAGCCAGCCCCATATAGCGGGTCCCTACAGCCCCATACAGCGGGGCTCCCTATAGGGCCATATATGGGTTCCTGTGTTGGGCTCCCTATAGGGCCGTATAGCAGGGTTCCTCCTATGGCTCCCTATAGGGCCGTATATGGGGTTCCTCCTATGGCTCCCTATAGGGCCATATAGTGGGGTTCCTCCCATGGCTCCCTATAGGGCCATATATGGGGTTCCTCCCATGGCTCCCTATAGGGCCCTATAGCGGGGTTCCTCCTAGCCCCATAGGGCCTTATGGGCCCCTATAACCCCCCTAGTGCCCTGGGCCCCTAATGGGTTAGGCCAAAGGAACCCCAGGGGCCCCAGACCCCTAAGGGCCCCAATAGGGCCCTCCTCTCCCAGAGAAAGGGGGGCCCGGTCGGCCTTGGGACAACGGGCCCCCCCCGTGCTCCGGCCCCTTTTCGGGGTTCCATTCCCCAGGCCCTAAGGCCGTTTGGGGCTAGTCCCCTAGGCCCGGGCGGGGGGGGGGAAGGAAAGAGGAACCCCCATTGGGAGGGGGCCCCCGTAGGAAAAAGGCCCCGGTTTTTCCCCCCGGGAAACGGGGCCTTTGGCCCCCCCACAAAAGGCCCCCCCCCCCGGTTTGTTTTTTTCTGGGGAATTTTGGGCCAAAGGCCTGGGGGGGCCCCCTAGTGGGAGGGGGGGGGGGGGGGGGGGGGGGGGGGGAGGAGGAGGGACCCCCGATTGGGGAGGGGGGTGTTGGGGGGGGGGGAAATGTGGGGTCCGTGGGGGGGTTTGGGGCGGCCTTACGGGGAAATGTGGGGCTTTGGGACCCCCCCACACATCCTATGGGACCCCGGCCCCCCCCGGGGGGATTTTATGGGGGAAATGTGGGGTCTGGGGGGGGGATTTGGGGTGTGGGACCCCCCCATGGGGCCCTGCCCCCCCCTTTAGGGACTGTGTGGGGAAATGTGGGGTATGGGACCCCCCCAGGTGATCTTATGGGGGGAAATCGGGGGATTGGGACACCCCCACCCCCTCCTTTTTGGGGTTTTGTGGGGAAGTTTGGGGTCTGTGGGGTTGGGGGGGGAAGTGTGATTTGGGATCCCCCCCCCCACAGCCTGAGGGACTTTGTGGGGAAATGGGGGCTGTGGGACCCCCCAGGTGGTCTTAATGTGGGGCCTGAGACCCCCCCCATGGGAACTTATAGGGGAAATGGGGCTTCGGGACCCCCCCGGCCCCCCCATGTGAGCTTATGGGGGAAATGGAGGGCATGGGACCCCCCCATGTTACCTTATAGGGGAAATGTGGGACATGGGACCCCCCCGATGTTACCTTATAGGGGAAATGTGGGGCATGGGACCCCCCCATGTTACCTTATAGGGGAAATGTGGGGCATGGGACCCCCCCATGTTACCTTATAGGGGAAATGTGGGTCTGGGACCCCCCCATGTTGTCTTTTAGGGGAAATGTGGGACATGGGACCCCCCATGTTACCTTATAGGGGAAACGTGGGGCATGGGACCCCCTCTATTTGATCTTATAGGGGAAATCGAGGGTTTGGGACCCCCGTGTGTGCTCTTATAGGGGAAATGGGGGCTTGGGAGTCTCCCTAAGTGACCTTATAGGGGAAATTGGGGCGCAGGACCCCCCCCACGTGATCTTATGGGGGAAATGTGGGGCACGGGACCCCCCCATGTAATCTTTTAGGGGAAATGTGGGTCTGGGACCCCCCCCCATGTTGTCTTAAAGGGGTTTGTGGGGCATGAGATACTCCCCATGTGATCTTATAGGGGAAATCAAGGGTTTGGGACCCCCCTATATGCTCTTATAGGGGAAATGGGGGGCTTGGGAGTCTCCCTAAGTGACCTTATGGGGGAAATGTGGGGCACGGGACCCCCCCGTGTTACCTTATAGGGGAAATGTGGGGCACGGGACCCCTCCCGTGTTACCTTATAGGGGAAATGTGGGGCACGGGACCCCCCCGTGTTACCTTATAGGGGAAATGTGGGGCACGGGACCCCCCCCCAGTGTTACCTTATAGGGGAAATGTGGGGCACGGGACCCCCCCATGTTAACTTATAGGGGAAATTGGGGCACGGGACCCCCCCGTGTTACCTTATAGGGGAAATGTGGGGCACGGGACCCCCCGTGTTACCTTATAGGGAAATGTGGGGCATGGACCCCCCCTGTACTTAGAGAATGGGGCACGGGACCCCCCCGTGTTACCTTATAGGGGAAATGTGGGGCACGGGACCCCCCCGTGTTACCTTATAGGGGAAACGTGGGGCACGGGACCCCCCCACAACATCCCCAATGTCCCCAGGTCCGTCCCCATGGACCCACAACATCCGACCCAACCCTCGGTGCCGCCCCCCAGCCCGTAAGTTGGGGTGACACAGAATTGTCCCCAACCCCCCCCGCCCCCCCACATCACCCCCCCCCACTGCTATCCCCCCCCCCCCCACCACACCTCTGCCCCCCCCACTGTGCCCCCATTGACCCCGCAGTGCCAGCAGCGACGCTGAGGACTCAGGCAGCGACTTTGAGGACACCCTGCCCCAAAAATCGGGGCTGAGGAGGAACCCCCCACGCCGCCGTCGCCCTGTAGGTGTCACCCCCCCCCCCTCTGACCCCCTCCCCACCCCTTGTCACCTCTGCCCCCCCCCCCCCCGGTGTCACCGTGTCAACCCTGCAGGTCCCCAAACGGAGGAGGTTGGGGGATGAAAGCGAGGAGGGGGAGAACAGCCTCTACCAGGCCGTCGTCGGGGGGAGGGCGGCTGGTGCAGGTGATGGGGGGCTGGGGGGGGAAATGGGGGCACTGGGGGGCAAAGGGGACAATGGGGGACAGTGGGAGCAATGGGGACAATTGGGGCAGTGGGGACATCTGGGGGCAATGGGGGCAGTGGGTCAACGGGGGCAATGGGGAAAATGGGGGCAGTGGGGAAAATGGGGACAGTGGGGAAAATGGGGGCAATGGGGACAATTGGGGCACTGGGGACATTGGGGGCAGTGGGGACATCTGGGGGCAATGGGGGCAGTGGGTCAACGGGGGGCAGTGGGGAAAATGGGGACAATGGGGACCCATCGTATGTCATTGCGTGTCACCTCGTGTCACCATGGTGTGCCATCCCGTGTCCATCCCATGTCCATCCCATGTCCTCATGTCCCCATGCCCACATGTCCATCCTGCGTCCATCCCGTGTCCATCCCGTGTCCCCATGTCCCCATGTCCATCCCATGTCCATCCTGTGTCCCAGCATCCAGTCCCCGTCCAGTCCATCCCTGTCCATCCCGTGTCCATCCCATGTCCCCATGTCCATCCCATGTCCATCCCATGTCCCCATGTCCACATCCAGTCCACATCCCATGTCCCACTCCCACGTCCCATGTCATCCCATGTCCACATCCACTGTCCCACAGTCCCACGTCCACTCCACGTCCCATCATCCCATGTCCCCATGTCCACGTCCCCATGTCCATCCCGTGTCCATCCCATGTCCTTCCCATGTCCCCATGTCCATCCCGTGTCCATCCCATGTCCCCATGTCCCATGTCCATCCCGTGTCCATCCCGTGTCCATCCCGTGTCCATCCCATGTCCATCCCATGTCCCCATGTCCACCCTGTGTCCATCCCATGTCCATCCCATGTCCATCCCATGTCCATCCCGTGTCCCATCCCATGTCCTCATGTCCCCATGTCCCCATGTCCATCCCACGTCCATCCCGTGTCCATCCCATGTCCATCCCATGTCCTCATGTCCATCCCGTGTCCCCATGTCCACCCCGTGTCCCGCAGGCTGTGGCAGACGAGTGGTTGGAGGACTACAAACGCGACCGCACCGCCGCCTTCCTGCAGCTGCTCAACTTCATCGTCCGCTCCTGCGGCTGCCGAGGTCCCCGAATGTCCCCGTGTGTCCCCGGGTGTCCCCACGTGTCCCCACGTGTCACCACGTGTCCCCGTGTGTCACCCCAGGGACGGTGACGGCGGCGATGCTGCGGGAGTTGGACAACGTGGGCATCATCCAGCGGCTGACAGAGAGCTTCCAGGAGGTGGGGACGTCATGGGGACATTGTGGGGACATCGTGGGGACATCGTGGGGATGTGGGGACATTGTGGGGACATCATGGGGACAGGAGGAGGAGGAGAGGTTGGAGGAGCTGCCATGGGGTCGGGCTGTGGGAGCTGTGGGGACATGGGGACGGGGCCACCGTGTCACCTCCTGTCACTGTCATCCCCTGTCCCTATGCTCATAGTGACACCAGGTGACACAAGGATGGCACCATAGTGTCACCCTATTCTTGTCACTCCCCATCCTTGTCCCCGTGGTCACGGTGACACCAGATGTGACAAGGATGGTACCGTCACGGCACCCTGTCCTTGTCCCCATGGCCGCAGTGCCCCCAGGTGACACCCATCCGTGTCACCATGTCCCTGTCACCCATCCCTGTCACCTCCTGTCCTTGTCCCCATGGCCACAGTGACAAGAGGTGACACAAGGCTGGTTCCATCATGTCACCACACCCCTATCACCTCCCGTCCTTGTCCCCATGGTCACAGTGACTCCAGGTGACACAGTGACGGTACCACCACGTCACCAAGTCCCTGTCACTCATCCCTGTCACCCCCTGTCCTTGTCCCCATGGCCACAGCGACTCCAGCTGACACAAGAATGGTACCATCTTGTCACCCATTCCTGTCATCTCCTGTTCTTATCCCATGGTCACAGTGACTCCAAGTGACACAAGGACTGTACCACCATGTCACCCTGTCCCTGTCCCCCATCCCTGTCACCCCCTGTCCTTGTCCCCATGGCCACGGTGACTCCAGGTGACACAAGGATGGTTGCATCATGTCACCACACCCCTGTCACCCCCTGTCCTTGTCCCCATGGCCACAGTGACTCCAGGTGACACAAGAATGGTACCATCTTGTCACCCATTCCTGTCACCTCCTGTCCTTATCTTGTGGTCACAGTGACTCCAGGTGACACAAGGATGGCTCCATCGTGTCACCACACCCCTGTCACCCCCTGACCTTGTCCCCATGGCCACAGTGACAAGAGGTGACACAAGGATGGCTCCATCATGTCACCACACCCCTGTCACCCCCTGTCCTTGTCCCCACGGCCACAGTGACAGAGTGACACAAGGATGGCTCCATCGTGTCACCACACCCCTGTCACCCCCTGTCCTTGTCCCCACGGCCGCGGTGCCCCCAGCCGTCACAAGGACGGTCCCTTGCTGTCCCCCCCCAGGGCTCGGGCTCCTACCCGCTGTCCCTGCAGACGCGGCGCTGGCGCCGTTTCCGGGTGACGTTTGGGGACACGGTGGCGGCGCTGGCCCTGCGGTGCCGGCACGGCGCGCTGTACGACGGCTTCCTGCTGGGCGGCCTCGTGGCGCTGCTCACCACCATGAGCGACTGCCACGTCAGGGCCTTCCGGCACACCGCCACCGTGGCCGGTGGGTGACACCGCGGGGTGGGGGACATCTTTGGGTGGGGGATGGGTGACAAGAATGGGTGGGTGACATCAGAGAGTGGGGGACATCAGTGGGTGGGTGACGTCGGAGGGTGGGGGACACCAGGGGGTGGGGGACATCAGTGGGGAGTGACACCAGTGGGTGGGTGACATCTTTGGGTGGGGGACACTGCCAGAGTGGTGACATCAGAGGTTGGGGGACTCCAGAGGATGGGGGACACAAGAGGGTGGGGGACACAAGAGGGTGGGGGACATCGGAGGGTGGGTGACAAGAATGGGTGGATGACATCAGAGAGTGGGGGACATCAGTGGGTGGGTGACGTCAGAGGGTGGGTGACAAGAATGGGTGGGTGACACCAGAGGGTTGGGGACACCAGAGAGTGGGGGACATCAGTGGGGAGTGACAGCAGTGGGTGGGTGACATCTTTGGGTGGGGGATGGGTGACAAGAATGGGTGGGTGACACCAAAGGGTTGGGGACACCAGAAGGTTGGGGGCACCAGAGGGTGGGGGACATTGCCAGAGGGGTGACATCAGAGGGTGGGGGACACCCAAGGCTGGGGGACATCAGACGATGGGTGACAAGAATGGGTGGATGACATCGGAGAGTGGGGGACATCAGTGGGTGGGTGACATCGGAGGGTGGGTGACAAGAATGGTTGGGTGACACCAGAGGGTTGGGGACACAAGAGGGTGGGGGACAAGAATGGGTGGGTGACATCTTTGGGTGGGTGACACTGCCGGAGGGGTGACGTCAGAGGGTGGGTGACAACGAATGGGTGGGTGACACAGAGGTATGGGTTGACACCGGAGGGTGGGTGGACATTGAGTGGGTGGGGGACACCAGGGGTGGGGACATCAGTGGGGAGGTGACACCGTGGTGGGTGACATCTTGTGGGCGGGGGATGGGTGACCAGAATGGGTGGGTGACATCAGATGCAGCATGGGGGACATCAGTGGGTGGGTGACAGCGGTGGGTGGGTGACAAGAATGGGTGGGTGACGCCAGAGGGTGGGTGACATCGGTGGGGAGTGACACCAGCGGGTGGGTGACATCTTTGGGTGGGTGACACCAGCAGGTGGGTGACAACAGTGGGTGGGTGACAACAGTCGGGTGGGTGACACCAGCAGGTAGGTGACATTTTGGGCTGGGTGACGTCATTGGGTGACATTGTCGGGTGGGTGACACCGTTGGGTGGGTGACACCCGTGGGTTTGGTGACCCCTGCGTGCGCTCCCCCATCCCGACGTCACCCCGTGTCCCCAAATCGCCCCACATCACCCCATGCCCTCCTTGGCCCCACGTCCCCCCAGTGTCCCCGTCACCCCATGTCCCTCCCTGTCCCCATGTCTGTGTGTTCCCCCACGTCACCCCACGTCCCCCCACGTCCGTGTGTCCCCCAATGTCTGTGTGTCACCCCAAGTCGCCGTCCCACGGCTGTGTCCCCCCACATCCCCCCCATGTCCCCCCAATGTCGGTGGCACCCCAACTGCCGGCCCAGGGCCCACGTCCCCCAGTCCCCCCCAACATCCCCCCAACATCCCCCATATCCTCCCACAGCCTTTGTCCCCCCATGTCGTGTCCCCTCCCTCCCCCCATGTCCCACGTCCCCCACATCCTTGTGTCCCCCCATGTCATGGTCCCCCACGCCCCCCATGTCCCCCAAGTCCCCGGGTCCCCCTCCACCCCCGGTCCACGTCCCCCAGTCCCCCCAAATCCCCCCAACTCCCCCAAACCCCCTCCCCCCCATGTCCCCGGTCCCCCCCCCCCCATGCCCCCCCCCCTTTTCCCCCCACATCCCCACCCCCCCATTGGGCCCCAGTCCCCCATTCCCTGTCCCCTTTCCCCCCCCCATTCCCCCCCCCGCCCCACGCCCCCCACACCCCCCCACATCCCCCATTCCCCCGGGGTTCCCCCCCTTCCCCCCATGGTCCCCCCCCCCCATTCCCCTCCGTGTCCCCCCCATGTTGTGTGTCACCCCAAGTGCCATCCCTGGCCGTTCCCCCCCACTCCCCCCACTCCCCCACTCACCCCCCAATCCCCCCATGTCCCCCCCAATCCCCCCATGTCCCCCCCAGTCCCCCCACTCCCCCCAAATCAACCCCACATCCCCCCCCTGTCCCCCCATGCTATGTGTCCCATGTCCCCCTGGTCCCCCCATTCTTGTGTCACCCCCAAGCTGCCATCCCCATTTAACCATGTCCCCCCACATCCCCCCAGGGTCCCCCCACGCCCCCCCAAATCCCCCCCTCACCCCACCCCCCCCCAAAGCCTGCGTCCCCCCAAGTCCCCGCCCAGGCCTTTTCCCCCCCTGCTGTGTGTCACCCCAAGCTCCATCCCCTGCCGTGTCCCTGTTCCCCCCACTCCCCCGCCCCCGGTCCCCCCACCCCCAACCCCCCACCCCCACCCCCCCACCCCCCCGTCTCCCCACCCCAAAGTCACCGTCCCACGGCCCGCCCCCCAGTCCTTTTTCCCCCCAAGGCCACCCACGGCCTGTCCCCCCCATGGTCCCCCCCCCCCCCTTGTCCCCCCCCCAGCCCTGAAGCTGATGTCAGCGCTGGTGGAGGTGGCCGTGGGGCTGAACGAGCTGCAGGGCAGCACCCGGCGCCTCTACGAGGGCGACGAGCCCAAAGCCCCCCCAGGAGGGGGGGCCCAACTGGAGGAGCTGTGGGACGGGCGTGCCAGGGGGGGGGGGGGGCGGGGGGGGGCGAGGGGGGGTCTGGGGGCATGGGGAGACGTGGGGGGGGAGGGGTTGGGGGTATTGTAGGGGTATGGGGCTGTCGTGGGGATGGGGGGACATCGGGGTGATGTGGGGGGTGCCTGGGGGATATGGGGATGTTTTGGGGGGGGGTGGGAGCAATGAGGGGGGATGTGGGGCACATGGGGGTAGGGGCATGGGGGGTAGGCACTGGGGAGGGGGACATCGGGGTGTGATCGGGTCAGGGGGATATGGGGCACTGGGGTGGGATATGGGGACACTGGGGGGGATATGGGGACACGGGGGGAGATTGGGGTCACTGAAGGGGATTGGGGTCACTGGGTGGGGGTATGGGGACACTGGGGGGGGGATTGGGACACTTGGGAGGGTGGTGGGGTCTTATGGGGGGATGTGGGGTCACTGGGGGGAGATATGGGGACACCGGGGGAGGATATGGGGTCACTGGGGGGATGTGGGGTCATTGGGAGGGTGGGGGGATGCTTGGGGGGGGATATGGGAATATTTGAGGAGGATGTGGGGCACGTGGGGGGGATGTGGGGACACTGGGGGGGGATATGGGGTTACTGGGGGGATATGGGGACCATTGGGGGGGCGGATATGGGGTCACTGGAGGGATGTGGGTTTATTTAGCTTAGTTTATTTAGAGGGGGGATATGGGGATGCTGGGGGTGGGGCATGGGGGTGTGGGAACACTGTGGGGATATGGGGACACCAGGGGGGGGGATGTGGGGTCACTGGGGGTTATGGGGCCAGCGGGGCGATGGGGAAGATGTGGGGACACCGTGGGGACGCGGGATCCATGGGGGTCGTGGGGTCAGCGTGGGGACGGGGGGGGGCGGGGGGTCGTCTCGGGGCGGTTTGGGGCTTGGGGACGCGGGGGGGCTGGGGGCGCTTTGGGGTCGGGGCCGTCCTTGGGGTCGGGGGGCACCGGGGGACGGCGGCGTCCCCGCGCAGCTGAGGGAGCAGCAGAAGGAGCTGGAGGCGGCCATGAACTCCATCTTCAGGGGGGTCTTCGTGCATCGCTACAGGTGGGGGGGACAGTGGGGGGGGTCCGTGGGATGTCATAGTGGACAGTGGGTGCATGGGGCAGTCATTGGGGTGCCATGGGGTGTTACGGGGTGCTGTGGGGTGCCATGGGGTGCTATGGGTGCTATGGGGTGCATGGGATGCCATGGGGTTTTATGGGGTATTATGGGGTGCTATGGGGTGCCATGGGGTGCTATGGGGTGCCATGGGGTGTTATGGGATGCCATGGGGTATTAAGGGATGCCATGGGGTGCCATGGGGTATTATGGGGTGCTATGGGGTGCCATGGAGTGCCATGGGGTTTTATGGGATGCCATGGGGTATTAGGGGATGCCATGGGGTGCCATGAAGTATTATGGGGTGTGATGGGGTGCCATGGGATGCTATGGGATGCCATGGGGTGCTATGGGATGCCATGGGGTTTTATGGGATGCCATGGGGTATTATGGGGTGCCATGGGGTGCTATGAGATGCCATGGGGTGCTGTGGGGTGCCATGGGGTGCTATGGGATGCCATGGGATGCTATGGGGTGCCATGGGGTGCCGTGGGATGCCATGGGGTATTATGGGGTGCCATGGGGTGCCATGGGTATTATGGGATGCCGAGGCAGGGCTGAGGTCGCGCTGCCCGCAGGGACGTGGTGGCGGACATCAGAGCCGCCTGCATGGAGGAGCTGGGGGTGTGGATGCGCGGCTTCCCGGCGTCGTTCCTCAGCGATGGGCACCTGAAGTACCTGGGCTGGAACCTGCACGACAAGGTGGGGGCTGGGGGGTTGGGGGGGATTTGGGGGCTGGGGGGTTAATGGGGGATTTGGGGTCTGTGGGGGACATTGGGGTCCATGGGGACATTGGGGTCCGTGGGGTTAATGGGGGACATTGGGGTCAGTGGGGTTAATGGGAGATGTTTGGGGTCTATGGGGGATATTTGGGGTCTGTGGGGTTAATGGGGGATGTTTGGGGTCTGTGGGGACATTGGGATCAATGGGGGTTTTGGGGACATGGGGGTCCGTGGGGATCAATGAGGGATGTTGGTTGTCGGTGGAGATCCATGGGGATTAATGGGGTCCATGGGGTGCTGTGGGCTCTATGGGGCGCTGTGGGATCTATGGGGCGCTGTGGTCCCTCTCTGCTCTATGGGGCGCTGTGGGGTCCATGGGGTGCTGTGGCCCCTCTCTGCTCTATGGGGCGCTGTCGGATCTCTGGGGCGCTGTGGGCTCTATGGGGCACGGTGGGCTCTATGGGGCGCTGTGGTCCCTCTGCTCTATGGGGCGCTGTGGGCTCTATGGGGCGCTGTGGTCCCTCTGCTCTATGGGGTGCTGAGGGCTCTATGGGGCGCTGTGGTCTCTATGGGGCGCTGTGGGCTCTATGGGGCGCTGTGGTCCCTCTGCTCCGTGGGACGCTGTGGGGTCTATGGGGCGCTGTGGTCCCTCTGCTCTATGGGGCGCTGTGGGCTCTATGGGGCGCTGTGGTCCCTCTGCTCTATGGGGTGCTGAGGGCTCTATGGGGCGCTGTGGTCTCTATGGGGCGCTGTGGGGTCTATGGGGCGCTGTGGTCCCTCTGCTCTATGGGGCGCTGTGGGCTCCATGGGGCACTGTGTTCCCTCTGCTCCGTGGGGCGCAGGAGCCGTTGGTGCGGCTGCGCTGCGTGCGGTCGCTGCGCGCTCTGTACGCCGTGCCGGACACTGCGGCGCAGATGGAGCTCTTCACCGGGCGCTTCAAAGTGAGACGCGGCCCCGCAGCCCCATAACCCCATAACCACAGCCCTGCAGCCCCACAACCACCGCCCCATAACCACAGCCCCATAACCACAGCCCTGCAACCCCACAACCACTGCCCCGTAACCGCAACCCCATAACCGCAGCCCACAGCACCCCACAGCCCCGTAACCACAGCCCTGCAACCCTATAACCACAGCCCCGGAACAACAACCCTATAACTCCATAATGGCAGCTCTGCAACCCCATAACTACAACCCCATAACCACAGCTCTCGCACCCCGTGACCACAACCCCATAACCACAGCCCTATAACCCCATGACCCTGTAACCCCATAACTACAGCCCTGCAACCACACAACCCCGTAACGTCATAACCACAGTTTCATAACCCCATGACCACAACCCCATAACCACAACCCCATAACCGCAGCCCCAGAGATCCCACAGCGCCCCGTAACCCCGTAACCACAGCCCTGCAACCCTATAACCACAGCCCCAGAACGACAACCCCGTAACTCCATAATGACAGCCCTGCAACCCCATAACTACAACCCCATAACCACAACCCCATAACCACAGCTCTATAATTCTATGACCCCATAACTACAGTCCTGCAGCCCCATAACTACAACCCCATAACCACAGCCCTATAATCCCACGACCCTGTATCCCATACCCCATATCCCATACCTCATACCCCATATCCCATATCCCAAATGCTGCATCCCAATTCCCCCACGTCCCCACACCCCACACCCTTGTATCCTGATGCCCCCATATCCCATTTTTCCCATTTCCCCACCCCCCATATCCCAATGTCCCGATATCCCGATGTCCCCATATCTCCACTCCCCATATTCTCACCCCCCATATCCCATTCTTCCTGTATCCCGATGTCCCCATATCCCAATGTGCCCACATCCTGATGTCCCCATATCCCCACACCCTGTATCCTCGCCCCCCATATCCCAGTCTTCCTGTATCCCAGTGCCCCATATCCCGATGTCCCCGTATCCCCGTGCCCCCATATCCTAATGCCCCCACACCCCAAAGCCCCCACATCTCCCCCCACCCCGCTGTCTGTAGGATCGCCTGCTGGCCATGGTGTTGGATAAGGACCCCAAAGTGGGGGTGGAAGTTGTGGGGCTGCTGACCGAGATGTTGGGGTGAGTTATAGGGCCGGAGGGGGCTCTGGGGGCATCGCAGGGGGACCTTATGGGGCTGTGGGGTCACGGGGATGTTATGGGGTTATGGGGACGTTGTGGGGACAGTATGGGGTCATGGGGACGTTGGGAAATGGGGACATGGGGACGCTGTGGGGTCATGGGGATGTTGTGGGGTCGTGGGGACTTTATGGGACATTATGGGGATGTGATGGGGTTATGGGGACATTATGGGACATTGTGGGGATGTTACGGGGTCATGGGGACATTATGGGGACATTGGGGTGGCATGGGGACGTATTGGGGATGTTACGGGGATGTTGTGGGGTCATGGGGACGTTATGGGACATTGTGGGGATGTTATGGGGTTATGGGGACGTTATGGGGACGTTGAGGTGGTGTGGGGAAATATTGGGGATGTTATGGGGTCATGAGGACGTTATGGGACATTATGGGGATGTGATGGGGTTATGGGGACTTTATAGGGACGTTGGGGTGGTGTGGGGATGTTATGAGGACGTTATGGGGATGTTATGGGGTTATGGGGATATTATGGGGACATTGGGGTGGCATGGGGACATATTGGGGACATTGTGGGGATGTTATGGGGTTATGGGGACGTTATGGGGATGTTTTGGGGCCATGGGGCCGTGATGGGGCGGTGATGGGGTGGTTATGGGGCGGCGCCGGTGACGGTGCGGTGCTGCCCCCAGGACGCTCCCCGAGGCGCTGCCCCCATCGGAGCGGCACCGCGTTTACCCGGCGCTGTTCGGGTCGCACCGCGCCTTGGCGGCCGCGGCCGGGCTCTTCCTGTTCCGCAGGTGCGGCGGCTCCCGTTGGCTCCCGTTGGCCCCCATCGGCTCCCATTGGCCCCCATCGGCTCCCAGTGGCTCCCATTGGCTCCCATTGACACCCATTGGCTCCCATAGGCTCCCATTGACACCCATTGGCCCCCATTGTCACCCATTGGCATCCATTGGCTCCCATTGACTCCCATTGGCTCCCATTGGCTCCTACTGGCACCCATTGTCTCCCATTGTCTCCCATTGTCTCCCATCGGCTCCCATCGGCTCCCATTGGCTCCCATCGGCTCCCATTGTCACCCATTGTCACCCATTGGCATCGATTGGCTCCCATCGGCTCCCATCGGCTCCCATTGACACCCATCAGCTCCCATTGGATCTCATTGGCTCCTACTGGCACCCATTGACACCCATTGGCTTCCATTGGCTCCCACTGGTTCCCATTGGCTCCCATTGGCTTCCACTGGCACCTATTGGCTCCCATAGGCTCCCATTGACACCCATAGGCTCCCATTGGCCCCCATTGGCCCCCATTGGCCCCCATTGGCTCCCATTGGCCCCCATTGGCTCCCATTGGCTCCTACTGGCACCCATCAGCTCCCATAGGCTCCCATTGGCCCCCATTGGCACCAGTTGGCTCCCATTGACACCCATTGGCACCAATTGGTTCCCACTGGCTCCCATCAGCTCCCATCAGCTCCCATTGGCTCCCATTGACACCCATAGGCTCCCATAGGCTCCCATTGGCACCAATTGGTTCCCATAGGCTCCCATTGGCTCCCATTGCCTCCCATTGGCTCCCCTTGGCACCCATTGGCCCCCATTGGCTCCCATTGGCCCCCATAGGCTCCCATTGGCACCTATTGTCACCTAATGTCCCCCACTGTCCCCCTTTGCCCCCCCGCCCCCCAGCCTGCTGCAGCCCCGCCACGATGCTGACAACCAGGCCTTCCTCCTCGCCCTGCTGGACTTCTTCATCAGCAGCCAGGTGGCGGCGGGGGGCACTGGGGGACACGGGGGGACGTGGGGGTGACATCGGGGTCACAATGGGGTGGCATTGGGGTGACAGGGGGTGACAATGGGGTGGCACTGGGTGACATTGGGTGACAAGGGGGTGATGTTGAGGTGACATTGGGGTGACATGGGGTGGCATTGGGGTGACATTGGGGTGACATTGGGGTGACATTGGGGTGACATTGAGGTGACATTGGGGTGACATTGAGGTGACGTTGGGGTGACATTGAGATGACGTTGGGTGACAATGGGGTGACATTGGGGTGAGATGGGGTGTCATTGAGGTGACGTTGGGGTGACATTGGGGTGATGTTGGGGTGACAATGGGGTGACATTGAGGTGACATCGGGCTGACAATGGGGTGACAATGGGGTGACAATGGGGTGAGATGGGGTGACAATGAGGTGACGTTGGGGTGACATTGAGGTGGCAATGGGGTGACATCGGGGTGACAATTGGGGTGACTTTGGGTGAGATGGGGTGGCATTGGGGTGAGATGGGGTGACATTGAGGTGACGTTGGGGTGGCATTGAGGTGACGTCGGGGTGACTTTGGGGTGACGTCAGGGTGACATCGGGGCTGCCCCCCCAGGTCCATGCGCACACCGCCTACCTGGTGGACAGCTTGTGGGACTGCGCCGGGGAGCGGCTGCGCGACTGGGACGGGATCTGCGCCGTCCTGCTCAGCGACGGTGAGACCGCGGGCACGGCGGGCACTGGGGTCTGTGGGAGGCGCTGGGATGGCACCGGGAGGCACTGGGAGGCACTGGGATCTGCTGGGAGGCGCTGGGATGGCACTGGGAGGCACTGGGAGGCGCTGGGAGGTGCTGGGATGGCACTGGGAGGAACTGGGATGTGCTGGGGTGGCACTGGGAGGCACTGGGATCTGCTGGGAGGTGCTGGGATGGCACTGGGAGGAACTGGGATGTGCTGGGATGGCACTGGGAGGCACTGGGATCTGCTGGGAGGCACTGGGATGGCACTGGGAGGAACTGGGATCTGCTGGGGTGGCACTGGGAGGCACTGGGATGTGCTGGGGTGGCATTGGGAGGCAGTGGGATGTACTGGGATGGCACTGGCAGGCACTGGGATGTGCTGGGATGTACTGGGATGGCACTGGGAGGCACTGGGAGGCGCTGGGATAGCACTGGGAGGCAGTGGGATCTGCTGGGATGGCACTGGGAGGCACTGGGATCTGCTGGGATGTACTGGGAGGCACTGGGATGTACTGGGATGGCACTGGGATGTGCTGGGATGTACTGGGATGGCACTGGGAGGCACTGGGATGTGCTGGGAGGCACTGGGAGGCACTGGGAGATATTGGGATGGCGCTGGGAGGTATTGGGATGGCACTGGGAGGCAGTGGGAGGTACTGGAATGGCACTGGGAGGCAGTGGGATCTGCTGGGATGGCACTGGTGTGTACTGGGATATGCTGGGATGGCACTGAGTGGCACTGGGATATGCTGGGATACACTGGGATGGCACTGGGAGGTATTGAGATGGCACTGGGAGGCACTGGGAGGCACTGGAGGGCTGGGGCTGGGAGGCACTGGGATACTGGGAGGTACTGGGAGCACTGGGAGCACTGGGGCATGGAGCACTGGGAGTGGGATATAGGGTGGCACTGGGAGGCACTGGGATGCTGGGAGGCACTGGGAGGCACTGGGAGGCACTGGGATCTGCTGGGGTGGCACTGGGAGATACTGGGAGGCACTGGGATGCATTGGGATATACTGGGATGGCACTGGGAGGCACTGGGAGGTACTGGGACATACTGGGGTGGCACTGGGAGGCACTGGGATGTGCTGGGATATACTGGGATGGCACTGGGAGGCACTGGGATGTGCTGGATATACTGGGATGGCACTGGGAGGCACTGGGATTTGCTGGGGTGGCACTGGGAGATACTGGGAGGCACTGGGAGGAAAAGGGAGCACTGGGAAATGGGGACTGGGAGCCTTGGGAGGACTGGGACATACTGGGGTGGCACTGGGACGGGTTGGGGCATCACTGGGACGCCACTGAGAGATGCTGGGGGCCTCCAGTCCCCCCCCAGTTCCCCTCTGGGTTCCCTCCCCGTCCATCCCAGTGCTCCCAGTCCCTTTAAGTCCCCCCCAGTCCCTCCCAGTCCCCCCCAGTCCATCCCAGTCCCCCCCCAGCCCTCACTGACCACCAAGAGAAGGTCCTCCTGGAGCTGCTGGCCGCCACCGCCACGCGGGTGACGCAGGGACGGCCCCCCCCGGGACGGAGGAACCCCCGGAAGGTAACGGGGACAACTTGGGGACATCATGGGGACACTCTGGGGACTCCTTGGGGAACCCTTGCAGACACCTTGGGGACACCTTGGGGACCCTTTGGGGACACCTTGGAGACGCCTTGGGGACGCTTTGGGGACCTTTTGGGGACACTCTAGGGACACCTTGGGGACACTTTAGGGATCCTTTGGGGACACCTTGGGGACCTTTTGGGAGCAGTCTGGGGAAACCCTGGGGACATCTTAGGGATGCTTTGGGGACATCTTGGGGACCTTGGGGACCGGTCTTTGGGCATCCTGGGGACCACCTTGGGGACACCGGGACACCCTGGGGCACCTTGGGGCACTTGGGACCTTTTGGGCAGTCTGGGGACACCCTGAGAGCACCCTGGGGACACTTTGGGGACACCTTAGGGACGCTTTAGGGACACCTTGGTGAACCTTGGGGACACCTTGGCAACACTCTGGGAGCCCTTTGAAGACACTCTGGGGACATCCTGGGGATAACTTGGGGACACCTTGGGGACACCCTTGGGGACACCTTGGGGACACTTTGGGGACGTGGATCTTTGTCCCCAGCAGCCGCAGCCCCGCACGCAGCCGGAGGAGCGCGAGAGGCTCAGCCACTGCGTGGCACCCGTCCTGCCACGGCTGCTGGCCAAGGTGAGGGGACACCTTGGGGACACGGGGGTGGCACTTTGGGGACAGCTGGAGGTGACGCTTTGGGAGTACGCAGAGAGGTGACACCGTGGGGACACTCAGAGGTGGCACTTTGGGGACACAGAGGTGACATTTTGGGGACATCGGTGACTCTTTGGGAAGGTGACACTTTGGGGACACAGTGGAGGTGACACTTTGGGGGTGCTGGTGGCACTTTGGGGACACAGAGGTGACACTTTGGGGATGCGGAAGTGGCCCTTCAGGGACGCTGGTGACATTTTGGGGACGTTGGTGGCCCTTTGGGGACACCTGGAGGTGACACTTCGGGAACACGCACAGAGGTGGCCCTTTGGGGACATGGGTGACGCTTTGGGGACACCTGGAGGTGACAGTTTGGGGACACAGAGGTGACAGTTTGGGTACATGTTGGTGACCCTTTAGGGATGGTGACACATTGGGGACAGATGGAGGTGGCATTTTGGGGATGCATTGGTGACACTTTGGGGACATGCTGGTGATCCTTTGGGGACAGAGGTGACATTTTGGGGACAGAGAGGTGACACTTTGGGGACACAGAGGTGACGTTTCGGGGACACTTCGGGGACATGCTGGTGATCCTTTGGGGACACGCTGGTGACATTTTGGGGACACGTCGGTGACACTTTGGGGACACAGAGGTGACACTTTGGGGATGCATTGGTGACACTTGGGGGACACAGAGGTGGCGTTTGGGGGACACTGGTGGCCCTCTGGGGACGGCGGCGCTTTGGGGACGCAGTGAGGACATTTTGGGGACACGCTGGTGACAATTTGGGGACGCTGGTGACGCCGTGCCCGCAGTTCTCGGTGGACGTGCAGAAGGTGCTGGCGCTGCTGGAGCTGCTGGGCTGCATGGAGCTCAGGGTGTTCTGCGCCGCGAGGATGGAGCGGGTCGGAGGGGGACCAGAAACGGCCCTAATGGGACCAAGCATAAGCTCCATAGGGTAACCACATTCCCTTTAGGAACACCAGTTGCCCTAAGCCTTACTACCGTGTCACTACTGTGTACCCCAGTATCCCTATAGGACCCCCTTGCTCTTTAGGGACCGCCTCAACGCGTTTCCCTACAGTACCCCTTTGACCCTATAGCTCCCCTACCCCATAATGTCCCCCATACCCCAACAGTGGGACTCCCCAGACCCCCCCCCCCCCATAAGATCCCATACCCCCCACAGTGACCCCACATAGGATCCCATACCCCCCATAGGATCCCATACACCCCCATAGGGTCCCATTGCCCCCCATAGGGTCCCATTGCCTCCAGTTGGATCCCATTGCCCCCCATAGGGTCCCATACCACCCATAGGGTCCCATTACCCCTCATAGGATCACATACACCCCCATAGGATCCCCTTCCCCCAAAGGGTCCCATTGCCCCCCATAGGGTCCCATTGCCTCCCATAGGGTCCCATTGCCCCATAGGATCCCATACAGCCCCAAAGGATCCCATACACCCCCATAGGATCTCACACCCCCATAGGATCCCATGCAGCCCCATAGGATCCCATACAGCCCCAAAGGATCCCATACACCCCCATAGGATCTCACATCTCACATGAACCCACCCATAGGTCACCCCATACACCCCCATAGGATCCCACACCGCCCTAGGATCCAATAAACAACCCCTAGGTGGTCCCGTACCCCATAGGGCCCCATACACCCCCATAGGGCCCCACTACCCCATAGGGCCCCACAACCCATAGGGCCCCATTACCCCCCATAGGATCCCACACCCCCATAGGGTCCCATACACCCCCATAGGGCCCCACACCCCATAGGGTCCCATTACCCCATAGGGCCCCACCCAGCCCCTCCCGCCGCCCCGCAGGCCCTGTCCCAGTCGCTGGCGCAGCTGCAGGAGCTGCTGCACAAACACACGGGGCCGGAAGTTCTGAGGGCGGCCGCCCGGGCTTTGGCCGCCTTCTGCGACCCGGAACTTCCGCTCTGGGGGCGGGGCGATTTGGTGCGGAGCCAACTGGTGGACGGGCTGAGCCGGAAGTGGGAGCGGGACTTCCGGGAGCTGCTGGGGGTGAGGGGGGGGCGTGGGGGGGGGGGGCGGTAGGGGGGGCATGGGGTTTTTATGGGGCTGTTATAAGGAGTTTATGGTATTGTGGGGGGTATGGTGGGGTATTATTGGAATGGGATGAAAAAAAATGGTGAGGGTATATGGATTGCTATGGGGTTATTAGGGGGTTATTGTGGGTTATTATGGGGTTATTGTAGGGTATTATGGGGTTATTATGGGTTATTATGGGGTTATTATGGGGTATTGTGGGATTATTATGGGTTATTGTGGGGTATTGTGGGCTATTGTGGGGTATTGTAGGATTTTTATGGGGTTATTATGGGTTATTGTGGATTATTGTGGGGTTATTGTGGGTTATTGTGGGGTTATTATGGGGTATTATGGGATTATTATGGGTTATTGTGGGGTATTGTGGGGTTATTATGGGTTATTATGCGTTATTGTGGTATTATTATGGGTTATTGTAGGGTTATTATGGGGTTATTGTGGGTTATTATGCATTATTATGGGTTATTGTGAGGTTATTATAATGAGGTAGATTAATATGTGGTTAATTAAGAGGGTATTGTGGAATATAAAGGGTTGTAAGGGGTTATGGGATTAACTTTGAGGGCATAATGGGGTATGTTATATTGGGGTTCTGGGGTGATCTTGAGGTTTTTGGTTATGGGCGGGATTCCGAGATGTTCTTCGGGGTTTCTGGGGTTATTGGGGGTGGTGCCCTTGGGTGCGCCGCCCGCCGTGGGGCCCCGTGGGGTCGCGTTGGGTGCCACTAGGGTGGTGACCGCTGGCTGTGGCCCGGTTTGGGGTGGGGACGCTGATGGCCACGGTGGCCCCGCAGCCGCAGTCCGCATCCCTGGATGAGGAGGAGCTGTTCAATATGGCCGCCACCCTGCGGCGCCTGGCCGCCATCTTTGCGTGAGCGTCCCCGACTTGGTGTCCCCGTGCTGTCCCCACAACGTCCCCACAGTGTCCCCTGTTCTGCCCAGAACAGCTCCTTGCTTCCCCAAGAGGTCCCTGTCCCCTGTGTCCCCGTGTCCCATGTCCCCCCGTGTCCCATGTGTCCCCTTGCTGTCCCCAAATGTCCCACATCTGTCCATATCTGGTCCCCGTCCCGGCTTTCGGTCCCCATTCTGTCCCCATGTTGTCCCCATGTCCCTTGACTTTTTTGTTTCCCCATTTCCAGCATGTCCCACACTGTCCCCCATTCTGGTCCCCGTGTCCCTCTTGGGGTCCCCATGTCCCTTTTTGGGGGGGCTGGCCCCCTGTTTTCTGTCCCCATGTTGTCCCCATGTCCCTTGCTGTCCCCTTGCCCCACATTGTCCCCATTCTGTCCCCATGTCCCCATTCTGTTCCCACATCCCTTGCTGTCCCCATGTTCCCATGTTGTCCCCATGTCCCGCGCTGTCCCCATGTTGTCCCCATGTCCCCACAAAAACTGTCCCCGTGTCCCTTGCTGTCCGCATTCTGTCCCCTTGCCGTCCCCATGTCCCACACTGTCCCCATTCTATCCCCATGTTCCCATGTTGTCCCCACGTCCCTTGCTGTCCCCATGTTGTCCCCATGTCCCACACTGTCCCCAGTCTGTCCCCATGTCCCTTGCTGTCCCCATGTTGTCCCCATGTTGTCCCCGTGTCCCCACAGCTCCCACAACCTGACCCCATGGCGTCTCCTCCCGCGTCTCCTCCTCCTCCTCCAACGCTCGGCCGACACGGGCGAGGTGCCCCCTCAGGTGACGCCGGGTGACGCCACGGTGACATCATGGCGGTGACATTGTCACAGCCAGGCCTGGATGCCACCAACCCCCCCCCCCACGTCCCCAGGTTGTTGTCCCCGCCATCACCTGCGCCCAGCTGCACCTCCTGTGGCAGCTCTCACAGCTCCGCGCCGGCGCCGCCACCGAGGTGCGGTGACAGCAGGGGGGACAGATGGCCGTGTCACCTCTGTCACCTCTGTCACCTCTGTCACCTCTGTCACCATCGCTGTGGTGCTAACCTCTGTCACGTCATGTCAGACTCTAGTCGACACATCACGGTTTCACCTTCTGTCCACCCACCCTCTGTCACAACTCTGTCACCACATTGTGTCACCCATACATCGAGTCAACCCTGTCACTCTGTCACCAAGTCCTCGGTCACCTCTTGTCACCTCTCTGTCACCATTGCTGTGTGCCACTTCTGTCACCTTTGTCACCTCTGCCACCATCACTGTGTCACATCTGTCACCTCTGTCACCTCTGTCACCATCGCTGTGTGGCACCTCTGTCACCCCTGTCACCTCTGTCACCTCTCTGTCACTACTGCCACCAGTATCACTGTGTCACTATCACTGTATGTCATCGTGTGTCCCCACATGTCCCCACATATCCCCACGTGTCCCCACGCATCCCCGTGTGTCCCCATGTGTCACCATATGTCACTCTGTGTCCCCGCATGTCCCCATATGTCCCCATATGTCCCCACGTGATCCCATGTGTCCCTGTGTGTCCCCACATGTTCCTAGGTGTCCCTATATGTCCCATACATCCCCATGTGATCCCGTGTGTCCCCACGTGTCCCCACATGTCCCCATGTGTGTCCCCATGTCCCCAACACCCCCCTGTGTCCCCCATCCCCATCCCCATCCACATCCCTGTCCCCATGTCCCCATGCCACCATGTCACCCTGTGTGCCCACGTGTCCTCACGTGTCCCTATACATCCTCACGTGTCCCTGTATGTCCTCACATGTCCCTACGTGTCCTCATATCTCCCCACATGTCCCCACGTGACCCCACATGTCCCCACATGTCCCCACGTGTCCCCACATGTCCCCATGTGTCCCGATGTGTCCCCCCATGTCCCCATATGTCGCCGGGGGCCGCATGGGCCCAGAGCCGCCCACGATCCCAACACGAAGCCCCACAGGTCCCCACTGGCCCCATCGTCCCGACGGGTCCCCCGGGTCCCCTTGTGTCCCCCCTGTCCCCCCGGGTCCTGTCCCCACCGTGTCCCCACGTCCCTGCCTGGCCCCCCCGATGGCCCCAGGAGGAGCCTGCAGTCCCCTGCGAAAGGCACCACGAGCTCCTTCTGTGCGCTGTGTCAGAGCGCGCTGAGCGACGGCGACGGAGCCGTGAGGGAGGAGGTGGGAGGGGGGACGGCGGGGGACAGCAGTGACGGGGGGTGGCACCACTGGGTGACGTCGGGTTGGGTGACGTTGGGTGACACTGAGCGACATTGAGTGACATTGGTGACACTGGGTTGGGTGACATTGGATTGGGTGGCGTTGGTGGCGTTGGGTTGGGTGACATTGGGTGACGTTGGGTGACGTTGGGTTGGGTGACGTTGGTGGCATTGGGGTGACATTGGGGTGACAGTGGGTGACACTGGGTGACATTGGGGTGGCATTGGGTGACATTGGGGTGACATTGGGTTGGGTGATGTCGGTGACGTTGGGTCGGGTGACATTGGGTGGGGTGACATTGGGTGACATTGGTGGCGTTGGGTTGGGTGACATTGGGTGATGTTGGTGACATTGGGTCGGGTGACATTGGGTGATGTCGGTGACGTTGGGTCGGGTGACATTGGGTGATGTTGGGTGACATTGGGTTGGGTGACACTGGTGGTGGGTGACGCTGGGTGACATTGAGTGACACCGAGTGACGTTGGTGACATTGGGTGACATTGGGTTGGGTGACGTTGGTGGCGTTGGGTTGGGTGACATTGGGTGACATTGGGTCGGGTGACACTGGGTGACACTGGGTGACACTGGGTGTCCCTGTGGGCCACCCCCTGCTGTCACCATGGTGTTCCCCTGTCCCCACATTCCCCTGTCCCCACAAGTGTCCCCATAGTGTCCCCATGTCCCTTTGTCCCCCACCCCACAATGTCCCCACGTCCCCTTGGTGTCCCCATGTCCCCATGTCCCTCATGTCACCATGTCCCCTTGGTGTCCCCTTGGTGTCCCCTTGGTGTCCCCTTGGTGTCCCCTTGGTGTCCCCTTGGTGTCCCCATGTCCCCACCCCCCAAAGTGATCCCCAAATCCCCTTGGTGTCCCGCCCATGTCCCAGACACACAAATGTCCCCAGAGCCCTTGGTGGCCCCATATTCCTCCCCATTTCCACACGTCCCCTTGGTGTCCGCCCATGTCACCCACCCCTCAGTGTCCCCACATCCCCTTGGTGTCCCCCAACCCCCGCTGTCCCCCCGCCGTCCGCAGGCGTTCGTGGCCCTCAGTGACCTCCTGCTGGTGCTGGGCCCCGCGGTGACACGCGGTGCCGCGGCTCTGCCGTCCCCTCTGCGCATTCGTCCCCGACGCGGCGCTGCGGGCGCAGCTGGCGGCCTTCCTGCTGGACCACGTCTTCACCCACAGCGCCGGTGTGTGTCCCCAAAGTGTCCCCATGGTGTCCCCATGGTGTCCCCATCGTGTCCCCAACATGTCCCCAAAGTGTCCCCAACGTGTCCACAACGTGCCCCCAAAGTGTCCCCATGGTGTCCCCATGGTGCCTCCAAGGTGCCCCCAATGTGTCCCCAGGGTGTCCCCAAAGTGTCCCCAAGGTGTCCTTATTGTGTCCCCAAGGTCTCCCCACGGTGTCCCCAAGGTGTCCCCAGGGTGTCCCCAACATGTCCCCAAAGTGTCCTCAACGTGTCCCCAAAGTGCCCCCAGAGTGTCCCCAATGTGTCCCCAATGTGTCCCTACGGTGTCCCTACAGTGCCCCCAAAGTGTCCCCAACATGTCCCCAACATGTCCCCATGGTGTCCATCAATGATCCCAGACCCCATTTAGGAGCCACATGAGTTGCTCGTCATTCCCCCCCCACTGCCCCCACTGCCCCCCTCACTGCCCCCATTGCCCCCACTGCACCCTCCCCCCCACAATATGTCCCCACTGTGCCCCATTTGCCCCCATTCCCCCACCATGCACCCTGCCCCACCATTGCCCCCCATGCCCCCAGTGCACCCCCCAGTGCCCGCCCAATGCCCCCACTGCCCCCATTCCCCCCCACTCCCCCATTCCCCCCTTCCCCCCACTGCCCCCCATTGCCCCTTCCCCCCCATTGGCCAGCCCCACTGCCCCACTGCCCCATTGCCCCCTCCCCCCACTGCCCCATTGCTCCTCACTGCCCCACACTGCACCCATTGCCCCCCATCCCACCCACTGCCCCATTACCCCCAACTGGCCCACCCCCACTGCCCCCATTGCCCCCATTGTCCCCACTGCCCCCACTGCCACCACGAGAGCCCCCTTGCCACCCCATTGCTCCGACTGTCCCCCATTGCCCCCATTTGCACCGCATTTCCCCAACTCCCCCCTGTGCCCCCACCCCGCAGCCCCCCAGGACCCCGAGTCCCGCCTGGAGGCGCTGCACCGCCGGCGGACGCTGCTGGCCGCGTTCTGCAAGTTGGTGCTTTATGGGGTCCTGGAGATCAGAGCCGCGTCCGACGTCTTCAAGCACTACGACAGGGTGGGGCGGGGGCTGGGGGGCAACGGGGGAAGTGGGGACGTTGGGGGCAGCGGGGGCAATGGGGGGAGGGCACGGGACATGGGGGTATTGGGGTCCAAATGGGGTGAATTGGGGTTCAATGGGGGACAATGGGGGCATGGGGGGATATTGGGGTCATGGGGACCATGGAGGGGCAGTGGGGACAATGGGGGCAATGGGGACTGTGGGGTCAATGGGGTATTGGGGTCAGGGGGGACATCTGGGGGCAATGGGGGCATTGGGGTCAATGGGGTATTGGGGTCAGGGGGGACATCTGGGGTCAATGGGGCAGTGGGGTCGGAGGGGGCTAGGGGGGAAAAAAATTAGGGGGGTCAATGGAGGTAATGGGATCGGGGGGGACATCTGGTGGCATTGGGGTCAGTGGGGTCATTGGGGTCAGTGGGGTCATTGGGGTCATTGGGGTGGCAGTGGGGTGATTGGGTCATTGGGGTGATTGGATCATTGGGGTCAGTGGGGTCAGCGGGGTATCGGGGTCGCCATGCAGTTCTATGGGGACTTTGGGGACATCATGAAGGCGGTGCTGGTGGCGGCGCGGAGGATGGACAGAGCGGAGTGGGCCAGAACCGTGCTGCTCAGCCTGCAGCAGGTCGGCCCCACAACGGCCCTATAACCACCGCCCTCTTACACGGCCCTATAATGGCCCTATAACACGGCCCTGTAACCACGGCCCTATTACACGGTCCTATAATGGCCCTATAACACAGCCCTATAACCACAGGCTTATAACATGGTCCTGTAACCACAGCCCTATAACACGGCCCTACAATGGCCCTATAACACGGCCCTATAGCATGGTCCTGTACCCACAGCCATAGAACCCTGGTCATAACCACTGACCCTATAACGCTTCTGGTAACATTACTCCCTGAACCTATAAGCTCTCTCACCACATAAGCCTGACCCCATAGCCCCTCTGACCCCATAACCCCTCTGACCCCATAACGCCTCTGACCCCATATCCCCCGTGACTCTGTAACCTGACCCCATATCCCCTGTGACCCCACAACCCCTCTGACCCCATAACCTGACCCCACAACCCCGTGACCCCATAACCTGGTGACGCCACAACCCCGTGACCCCATAACCTGACCCCATGACCCCATAACCCCTGTGACCCCACAACCCGGTGACCCCACAACCCCGTGACCCCATAACCCGGTGACCCCATAACCTGACCTCATAACCCTGTGACCCCATAATCTGACCCCACAACCCCGTGAGCCCACAACCCCGTGACCCTATAACCTGACCCCATAACCTGACCCCATAACCCCGTGACCCCACAACCCCGTGATCCCATAACCTGACCCCACAACCCCGTGACCCCACAACCCCTCTGACCCCATAACCCCTGACCCCACAACCCCGTGACCCCATAACCCGGTGACCCCACAACCCCGTGACCCCATAACCTGACCCCATGACCCCATAACCCCTGTGACCCAACAACACCCGGTGACCTCCACACCCCGTGACCCCATATAACACCGTGACCCATAAAACCTGACCTCATAACCCTGTGACACAATAATCTGACCCCACAAACCCCGTGGCCAGACAACCCCGTGACCCTATAACCCGACCCCATAACCTACCCAGTAACCCCTGAACCCCACAACCCCGTGACCCCAGGAACCTGACCCCCACAAAACCGGGAGCCCCACAACCCCGTGACCCCATAACCCTGTGACCCCATAACCTGACCCCACAACCCCGTGACCCCATAACCTGACCCCACAACCCGGTGCCCCCACGCGCTGCCCCCGCAGGCGCTGGAGGAGCTGCTGCTGGAGCACGGCTGCGACCTCAGCGGGGTTCCGGCTTTCGGGGCGCTGCGGGATTTGGGGCGGCGCCTGGCGCTGCATTTCGGGCCCCGGCCCCAAAGCTTCCGCACGAGAGCTGCTGGCGCTGCACCGGTGGGTGTGGGGGGTCACGGGGGTCACGGGGGTCACGGGGGTCACGGGGGTCACGGGGGTCACGGGGGTCACGGGGTCATAGGGGTCATGGGACTCATTGGGGTCACGGGGTCATGGGGTCACAGGGGTCGTGGAGGGTCACAGGGGTCATAAGGGGGGTCACAGGGGTGACAAGGGGTCACAGGGGTCATGGAGGGTCACAGGGGTCATAAGGGGGGTCACAGGGGTGACAAGGGGTCACAGGGGTCATGGAGGGTCACAGGGGTTAGGGTGTCCCACGGGGTTAATGGGGGGTTGGGGGGTATTGGGGGCAGGCGGTTATGGGGTCATGGGGTTATGGGGTCACGGGGTTATGGGGTCATGGGGTTATGGGGTCACAGGGGTTATGGGGTTATGGGGTCGGGAGCTCACAGGGGTTATGGGGGCACGGGGTTGGGGGTTATGGGGTTATTGGGGTTATGGGGTTGTTGGGGTTATGGGGTTGTGGGGTTATTGGGGTTATGGGATTGTGGGGTTATTGGGGTTATGAGGACATGGGGTTGTGGGTTGTGCGGGTTATTGGGGTTATATGGGGTAATATTGTGGTTATGGGGTTGTGGGGTTATGGGGTTTTGGAGTCACAGTTATGGGGTTGTGGGGTGGTTATGGGATTGGGGGGTTATGGGGTCCTGGGGTTAAATTGGGGTTTGGGACAGCGGGGTTGTGAGAGGTTGGGAGGGGTCACAGGTGTTATGGGGTTGTGGGATTAATGGGGTTATTGGAGGTTCAATGGGACCTAGGGAGATTATGGGGTTTGGGGGGGCCCGGCATGTGGGGTCCCGGGGGTTCTGGGTCCCGGGGTTGTGGGTTCTGGGGTTTCTTGGGGTTCTGGGTCCCAGGGGTTCTCGTTAATCGGGTTGTGGGCTGCTGGAGCCACCGGTCCCCTGGCGTCACAGGGTTGTGGGGTGGTTATGGGGTTATGGGGTGGGTTATGGGGTTACGGGGTTGTGGGGTTGTGGGGTTTGTTGGGGATTTGGGGTTGGGGGTGTGGGGTCTCAGGGGGGTTGTGGAGCTGGGGACATTCTAGGGTTTGGGGGGATTTGGGATCTGACCCCCCCCCCCTCCGCCCCACAGGGACGGCATCGCCTTCGCCCTCCAGCAGGGGCCGGGGGGGGGGCCTGGGGGGGCGCCCCTTTATCTGCCCTTCCTGGAGGTCCTGGCTGAGTTCTCCCCAAGGCTGCTGCACGGAGACAGGGCGGCCATGTGAGGGGGGGTCCTTATGGGGACATGGGGGTCTGGGGGGGGGGAGTGGGTTGGGGGTCCTTATGCGGGATTTGGGGGCTGTATGGGGTCCTTATGGGGGATTGGGGGGCTGTAGGGGGCATTTGGGGGTCCCAGTGGGGGTTTGGGGTCCCTATGGGGTCCTCATGGGGTTTTGGGGTCCCTGTGGGTTTTTGGGGTCCCTATGGGGTATTTGGGGTCCCCTATAGGGGGGATTTTGGGGTCCTGATGGGGTCCCCGTGGGGTTTTGAGGTCCCTAGGGGGGATTTGGGGTCCCTATGGGGTCCCTATGGGGTTTTGAGGTCCCTAGGGGGGATGTGGGGTCCCTATGGGGTTCCCATGGGGCTTTGGGGTCCCAGTGTGGGTTTGGGGTCCCTATGGGGTTTTGGGGTCCCTAGGGGGGATTTAGGGTCCCTATGGGGCCCCCGTAGGGTTTTGGGGTCCCTAAGGGGCTTTGGGGTCCCTATGGGGGATGTGGGGTCCCTATGGGGTCCCCGTGGGGTTTTGGGTCCCATGCGGATTTGGGGTCGCCATGGGGTCCCTGCGGCGTCCCGCAGTCTGTCCCAGCTGCAGGCTCAGTGCCGCTGGCCGTGGGGCGAGGTTTGGTGGCCCCCCCTGCTGACCTACACGCACTCCCTGCTGCCCCCCGACGGGGAACCGCGGCCACCCCACAAACGGCGCCGCACCGACGGTCAGCAGAGCCCCGCTGCCACCCGCTGCCACCCCATTGTCACCCATTGTCACCCATTGTCACCCATTGCCCCCCACTGTCACGCATTGCCACCCATTGCCCCCCATTGCCACCCATTGTCCCCCGTGTCACCCCATTGCCCCATTGCCCCCCCATTGACCCCCATTGCCACCATTCCCCCCCTTCCCTCATTCACCCCATGTCACCCATGTACCCATTGCCCCCCACTGCACCCACTGCACCATGCCACCCTTCCCCCACTTCCACCCCATTTCCCCCATTGCCCCATTGCTCCCCATTGCCCCCATTGTCACCCCATTGCCACCCATTGCCCCCCATTGCCCCCCACTGTCACCCCATTGTCACCCGTTGCCCCCCATTGCCACCCACTGCCACCCCATGTCACTGTGTGACCCCATTGTCACCCCATATCCCGCATATCTCCTATTTTCCCCCATATCCTCTGTTATCTGCTGTTATCCCCTATATCCTGTCTCACCCCCCACATCCCCTATTATCCCCTATTATTTCCTATTATCCCCTATTATCCCTCATATCTCCGCATCCCCTATTATTCCCTATTACCCCCCATAGTGCCTATTATCCCCTATTGTTCTCTATTATCCCTTATCATCCGCTATTATCCCACGTTACCCCCCCCCACCCCTATTATCCCCCTATGACCCCCCCCCCCCCCCCATCTCCCCCCAGCCCCCTGGTCGGACAGCAGCCCCCTCCCCAGCCCCACGATGACCTCCACGGTGCTGCGGGCCCCCCCTCGCCCCCCCCCGGCCCCACAGAGCCCCCAGACCTTTGGGATGAGCAGGTGAGGATTGGGGGGGGGGGGCCGGTGGGACCCCAAAATGGGGGATCCCAAAATGGAGACCCCAAAATGGGGACCGGGATGGGACCGGGGGGGCCCTGGGGTCCCATAACCCCCCCCCCCCCCCAGCATAATGGAGGAGGAGGAAGAGGAGGAGGTGACCCCCCCTGGGGGGGGCAGCAGCAACAGCAGGGGGACCCCCGGACAGCAGCTGGGCAGGGTGAGACCCCCCCCCCCCCAAAAATATACCCCATGTGTGACCCCCCCCCAAAATACCCCATATGTGACCCCCCCAAACCCCTCTAAATGTGTAACACCCCCCCCCAAAAAATAGAATCCCTCTCCCCAAATTTGTGCCCCCCCAAATGTGACCCCCCGCATAAACCCCAAATGTGACCCCCCCTCCATGACCCCCAAATGCGACCCCCCCCATATTTGACCCCCCATAAACTCCAAATGCGACCCCCCCATCTGGGACCCCCCCATAAACCCCCAAATTTGATCCCCCGACATGTGACCCCCCCCATTCGGGACCCCCCCCAAATACAACCTCCCCCATAACCCCCGAATTTGACCCCCCCATTCAGGACCCCCCCCCTCAATAACCTCAAACTGGATCCCCCAACATGTGACCCCCCCCATAAACCCCAAATGCGACCCCCCCCCAAATGCGACCCCCCCACATAAACCTTAAATGTGACCCCCCCATATGTGACCCCCCCCCCCATATCCATGCCCCCCCCGCAGCTCCAGGACCTTTTTGATTCCGACATCCTCAGCATTGAGGTGAAGTTTTTATTTTGGGGGGGGTCCCAAATTTATGGGGTTTCTTATGGGGGTCCCGAATTTGGGATTTGGGGTCGGGGGGGGGGGCTGCATTTGAGGGTTTCTTATGGGAGGGTCCATTTTTGGGGTGGGGGGGTCCCGA
>JADANK010000474.1:0-59098 GCA_021292215.1 Lophura nycthemera
TCACCCAATATAGGAATTTTCTCCCCCAAAAGATCAGTTTTTCCCTCCCCCCAGTTGCACTTTTCTTCCAGAATGCCATTTTCTTCTAAATATGAAAGTAATTCTCACAGAAAGACCAGGTGTCTGCCTCAAAGGAGGGCCTTTCCTCCCAGAAATACCTGTTTTTTCCTCTTCCCACCAAAATAGGACATTTTCTGCCAAAAATACCAGTTTCCCCCCCAACGTTAGGACAGTCTCTCCCAGAAATGTCACTATTCTCCCCAAAACAGGACATTTTCTCCCACAAATACCAGTTTGCGGCCTCAAAATAGGCAAGTTTCACACACAAATGCCTGTTTTCTCCACTACATTCGACATTTTCTTCTAGAAATACCAGTTCTCGCCCCGATATTAGGACAGGTTCTCCCACACATACCAGCTTTCTCCCCACAAATAGGTCCTTGTCGGCCAGATATACCAGTTTTCTCCCAAATATAGGATATTTTTCTCCCACAAATACCAGCTTTCTCCCCAAATCTGCTCATTTTCTCCCAGAAATGCAAGATTCTTTCCCAAACGTAGGACATTTTCGACCAGAAATACCACTTTTCTCCCCCAAATATTATATTTTCTTCAAGGAATACCCGATTTCAACTCAAAAATAGGACATTTTCTCCCACAAATACCAGGTTTTCTCCCCTGAAATAGGACCTTTTCTCCCACAAATACCAGGTTTCCCCCAGAAATAGGATACTTTCTCCCACAAATACGAGCTTTCTCCCCAAATCTGCACATTTGCTCTCCGAAATGCAAGATTCTTTCCCCAACGCAGGACATTTTTGACCAGAAATACCACTTTTCTCCCCCTAAATATGTCATTTTCTTCAAGGAATACCCGATTTCAACTCAAATATGGGACCTTTCCTCCCACAAATACCAGTTTTCTCCCCTGAAATCAGCACATTTTATCCCAGAAATACCTGTTTTATCCCCAAAGTAGGACATTTTCTCCGGGCAATGCCTGTTTTCTCCCCTGAAATGGGACATTTCCTCCCAGAAATAACACCTTTCTCCCCACAAATATGTCTTTTTCTCCCAGAAATACCAGCTTTCTCCCCAAATCTGCACATTTTCTCCCAGAAATGTATGATTCTTTCCCAAACGTAGGACATTTTCTACCAGAAGTACCTCTTTTCTCCCCATAAATATTATATTTTCTTCAAGGAATACCCGATTTCAACTCAAAAATAGGACATTTTCTCCCACAAATACCAGCTTTCGCCCCTGAAATAGGACCTTTTCTCCCACAAATACCAGTTTCCCCCCCAACGTTAGGACAGTCTCTCCCAGAAGTGCCAGTTTTCTCCACCAAAATTGGGAAGTTTCTCCCACAAACACCAGTTCTCTGCCTCAAAATAGGCAAGTTTCACACACAAATACCTGTTTTCTCCACTACATTCGACATTTTCTCCTAGAAATACCAGTTCTCGCCCCGATATTAGGACAGGTTCTCCCACACATACCAGCTTTCTCCCCACAAATAGGTCCTTGTCGGACAGATATACCAGTTTTCTCCCAAATTTAGGATATTCTTCTCCCACAAATACCAGCTTCCTCCCCAAATCAGCACATTTTCTCCCAGAAATGCAAGATTCTTTCCCAAACGTAGGACATTTTCTACAACAAATACCACTTTTCTCCCCCTCAATATTATATTTTCTTCGAGTAGTACCAGATTTCAACTCAAATTTGGGACATTTTCTCCCAGAAATGCCAGTTTTCTACCAAATATACGACATATTCTCACAGAAATACCAGATTTCTGCCTCAAAGGAGGGCACTTTCTCCCAGAAATACCTGTTTTCTCCACCAAAATAGGACATTTTCTGCCAAAAATACCAGTTTCCCCCCCAACGTTAGGACAGTCTCTCCCAGAGATTCCTGTTTTATCCCCAAAAATGCGACATTTTCCCCAGAAATACCACTATTCTCCACCAAAATAGGGAAGTTTCTCCCACAAATACCAGTTTGCGGCCTCAAAATAGGCAAGTTTCACACACAAATACCCGTTTTCTCCACTACATTCGACATTTTCTTCTAGAAATACCAGTTCTCGCCCCGATATTAGGGCAGGTTCTCCCACACATACCAGCTTTCTCCCCACAAATAGGTCCTTGTCGGCCAGATATACCAGTTTTCTCCCAAATATCGGATATTTTTCTCCCACAAATACCAGCTTCCTCCCCAAATCAGCACATTTTCTCCTAGAAATGCCAGTTTTCTTCCAAATATATAACATATTCTTCCAGAAATACCAGTCTCCTGCCTTAAAGGAGGGCACTTTCTCCCACAAATACCTGTTTTCTCCACCAAAATAGGACATTTTCTTCTACAAATACCAGTTTCCCCCCCTATATTACAACAGTCTCTCCCAGAAATACAAGTTTTATCCTCCAAAATGGGACTTTTTCCCCTGAAATATCAGTTTTCTCCCCAAAACAGGACATTTTCTCCAACTAATACCTGTTTTCTGCCTCAAAATAGGCAGGTTTCACCCAC
Organism: Lophura nycthemera; assembly: GCA_021292215.1. Taxonomy (NCBI): domain Eukaryota; kingdom Metazoa; phylum Chordata; class Aves; order Galliformes; family Phasianidae; genus Lophura; species Lophura nycthemera. Next base: position 2,539 of record JADANK010000474.1, read on the forward strand.
AAATACCTGTTTTCTCCACTACATTCGACATTTTCTTCTAGAAATACCAGTTCTCGCCCCTATATTAGGACAGGTTCTCCCAGAAATACCAGCTTTCTCCCCAGAAATACGTCATTTTCGGCCAGATATACCATTTTTCTCCCAAACATAGAATATTTTTCCCCCAGAAATACCGCCTTTCTGCCCAAATCAGCACATTTTCTCCCACAAATACCGGTTTTATCCCTCAAGACGGGACATTTTCTCCCAGAAATACCACCTTTCTCCCCAAATCAGGACATTTTCTCCCAGAAATGCAACATTGTTTCCCAAACGTAGGATATTTTCTACCAGAAATACCACTTTTCTCCCCAAAAATAGAATATCTTCTTCAAGGAATACCCGATTTCAACTCAAATATGGGACATTTTCTCCCACAAATACCAGGTTTCCCCCCTGAAACAGGACCTTTTCCCCCACTAATATCAGCTTTCTCCCCCCAAATTGGACATTTCCTTCCAGAAATGCCAGTTCTCTCTCAAATGTAGAATATATTCTCACAGCAATACCAGTTTTCTCCCCTGAAATAGGACATTTTCATTATTTCACATCAGAAATACCAGCATTCTCCAAAAAAAAAAGGTATTTTCCAAAGGAATATTACTTTTCTCCCTAATATATGAACTTTTTCCAGAGGAATAAAAATTTTCTGAATTCTTTTGAATGGAAAGGGTCATAAATTTGTGAAAATCGTTGAATTTCTGAAGAAAACGCCATACCTGGGGGAAAAATATATTCTCTGTGAGAAAAATGACAAATATTTCAGCTAAAAATGGTATATCTGAGGGAAAATGTAACTTTTTTTGCTTTTTTTTTGGAAAAATAAAACAGCTTATATAGAGAAAACTTGATGTATTTGAATGAAACATTCCATTTTTGGGAGAAAATACCATAATCCTGAAAAAGAATTCATATTTCCAATGGCAACGCGGTATTTCTGAGAGAAATTGCCACATTTTCAGCAGAGTATTTTTGAAAGAAAAAGAACGGTATTTCTCAAAAACTGCTGTTTCTGGGAGACAGTAGCATACTTGGTTGAAAAATGACAGGTGTTTGTGAGAAAGCTGGTATATTGCGGAAAAAGGCCCTGTTTCAAAACATAAGCTGGTATTTCTGGGGGAATGTATCCCACCTATCGGAGAAAACAAGTCTATGTGGGAGAAAATGTTATGTATTTGGGAAAAAACTGGTCTTTCTGGGAGAAAAGGCCATTTAGATGGGAGTAAGTGTGATCGTGAGGAGCGTCAAGTAGTATTCTTGGGATGAAATGGGAGGTATTTCTAAGAGTCCTTGTATTTCTGGGAGAAATATTCTGGGGGGAAACGTTCCTAAATCTGTGAGAAAACTGTGTTTCTTGAAGAAAATGTCTTCTTTTGAGTGGAAAAGTTCATATCTATGCGAGAATGCTGGTATTTCTCGGAGTAAATGCTGTATTTTTCGGAAAGAAATGGCATTTCCAGGATAATCGGTCAGATTGTTAGGAGAAAAGTGGTCTATCTGGGAGAAAATGTCCTTGTTTTTTGGTGGAAGAGATGATGTTTAGGGGACTAGAATAGTGTTTGTGGATGAAAATGTGACGTCTTTGTGAGAAAAGTGGTATTTTTCAGGGAAAATGTAACAGATTTGGGATAGAAAGAGTATATCTGTGATCAAATGTCATATTTCTGGGAGAAAATGTCTCACGTGGGGGGGAGTAGGTCATGTATCTGTGAGAAAGCTGGTGTTTCTGGGAGAAAATGCCAGGTATTTGTGAGAAAACAGATGCTTGAGAGGGAAAAGGCCATCTCTTTGGGATCAAAGTGGTATTTCTGGGAGAAAATGCCCCAAATCTGGGAGTAAGTGTCATCAGGAGGCGTGTCATGGAGTCGATTTGGGAGGAATTGGAGGTATTTCTGAGAGTAGCGGTATTTCAGGGAGAAAATGTCGTCTGTGGGGAAGAAAATGACTTATTGAGGGAAGAAAACAGGTCTTTCTTTCAGAAAATGTCATCCAATTGGGAGAAAATCTCCTCTCTTGGGGAGAAAAGTGGTATTTCTGTGAGGAAGTGTCCTCTTCTTGGTTGCAAGTGTCCCATTTGGTCTTGTCATGGAGGCTTTTTGGGAGAAAGCGTGAGGCAGTTGTAAGAGAAGGGGTATTTCTGGGAGCAAATATCCTCTTCTTGGAAGAGAAGGTGAAATTTCCAAGGGAAAAGTGGTATTTCTGGTAGGAAATGACATAGTTGAGGGAGAAAAGTGGGAAAGGGTGGGAAAGAATGTCTTGTATTGGAGAGCAACTGTGGTCTTTTTGGAGTGCCGAGTGGTCTCTTGGGGAGAAAAGATGGTAAATACGGGAGAAAATGTCCTCTGGAGGAGTGTCAAGTAGTATTTTGGAGAGCAAATGTCAGGTATTTCTCAGCAAAGTGCTGTTTCGGGGAGATAGTAGCATACTTGGTTGGAAAATGACAGGTATTTGTGAGAAAGCAGGCATTTGGGGGAAAAAGGACATTTTTTTTAAGAATAAGCTGGTATTTCTGGGGTTTGTATCCCATCTTTGGGAGAATACGGGTCTTTGTGGGAGAAAATGTCGTGTATTTGTGAGAAACCTGGTCTATCTGAGAGAAAAGGCCATTTTGATGGGAGTAAGTGTGATCTTGAGGAGCGTCAAGTAGTATTCTTGGGATGAAACGAGAGGTATTTCTAAGAGTCCTGGTATTTCTGGGAGAAAATGTCTTTTTTTGGAGAGAAAATGTCCAATTTTGGGTGCAGAACCTGGTATTTCTGGGATCAAATGCCATCTTGATGATAGTAAGTCTGATACTGTGGAGTGTAAAGTAGTATTTTTGGTAGAAATTGTGAGGTATTTGTAAGGAAACTGGTATTTCTGGGACATAATAGCATACTGTTTTGAAAAATGATGTCTTTTTGCGAGGTGTCTGGTTTTTGGGAAAAAATGCTGTATTTGTATAAGTAAGACCGCACTGGGTAAGGGACCTAAAGGAAAAAGGCCGACCAAAATGCTCTTGTGAGGGCTTTTTTGAAGCCAGGAAAAGCTCTATGCCTGTGCTGGTGCTGGCAGCAGCTGGCAGCTTGTGGGAGGACTGTTGAGGCAGCAGGTTGGAGTCAGCACTGCTCCCTCTTATCTGTGAGATTAACCTTGACCCTTTTCTGCCAGGCTAAAAGCAGCCCAGCTAAGGTGCCTGGTGAGAAGAGGTGAGAAGAGGCGAGAAAAGGGTGTTACTGCCCACCGATGAACAGGGAGGGCAGTCAGAGTGTGAGCGCAGCCCACACTGCCCATGGCTGCAGCAGTAGGTGTGGGAGGTGGGTCTTGTGGCAGGACACGTCAGTGTTCTCGAAGGGACTTGGGATTATTCCGAAGGCTAGTAGGGGGAATCCCCTGGGTTTCCCTCTGAGAGAGTAAAGGGGTCCAAGATGGCTGGTTGCTCTTCAGGAAGGAAGTCTTAAAGGCGCAGGAGCTGGCTGTCCCCCTGAGCAGCAAAATGAGCCGGCGGGGAAGAAGACCGGCGGGGATGGATGAACAGGGAGCGATTCTTGAGGCTCCGGGAGAAGAAGAGAATCTACCTCCAGTGGAAGAAGGGATGGGTGACTCAGAAAGAGAAGTTGCTGAGATGTGTAGAGAGAAAATCCGAAAGGCCCAGCTTGAACTCAGCCTGGCCGCTGGGGTTAAAAGGAACAAGGAGCCCTTTTACAAATACACCAGATGACGACTCAGGAGAATCTCCATTCTTTCCTAGATGAGGCCGGAATATGAGCACTGAGGATAAGGAAAAGGCAGAGGTTCGGAATGCCTTCTTTACGCCTGTCTTTAAAGGTCACACCAGTTATCCTCAGGCTACTCTGCTCTCTGACCTGGTAGTCTGGACTGGAGTACGGACAGAACTCCCCGCGATTCGGGAGGACGCAGTCAGAGACCTACTAGTCCAGCTGGACTGTCACAAGTCCATGGGGCCAGATGGGATTCACCCGAGAGTGCTGAGGGAACTGGCGCAGGTGATAGCCAAACCGCTCGCCATTATCTATCAGCGCTCTTTGTTGACTGCTGACTTTGTTGACTGGTCCCAGAAGACTGGAGGCTTGTCAAGTGTGACTGCCATCCTAAGAAGGGTTGTAAGGAGGATCCGGGGAACTACGGGCTTGTTAGCCTGACCTCGGTGCCAGGAAAGGTTATGGAGTGGATTGTCTTGAGGGAGATGACGCAGCATGTGTGGGACATGCAGGGGATCAGGCCTAACCAGCATGGGTTCATGAAGGGCTGATCCTGTTTGACCAACCTGATCTCCTTGTATAATCTACTGACCCATCTGGTAGACGAGAGAAAGGCTGTTGATGTAGTCTACCTAGACTTCAGCAAGGCCTTTGACACTGTCTCCCACGGCATTCTCCTGCAGAAGCTGGCAACCCGTGGCTTGGACGGGTACACTCTTGGCTGGGTAAGGAACTGGCTGGAAGGCCGGGCCCAAAGAGTGGTAGTGAATGGAGCTAAATGCAGCTGGTGACCTGTCACAAGTGGTGTTCCCCAGGGGGCGGTGCTGGGGCCTGTTCTCCTCAAGATCTTTATTGATGACCTGGATGAGGGCACAGAGTGCACCCTCAGGAAGTTTGCGGATGACACCAAGCTGGCTGGAAGTGTCGATCTGCCTGGGGGTAGTGAGGCCCTACAGAGGGATTTGGACAGGCTGGAGAGCGAAGCTGAAGCCAATGGGATGAGTTACAACAAGTCCATATGCCAGGTCCTGCACTTTGGCTGCAACAACCCCAGGCAACACTCCAGGCTTGGGGCAGAGTGGCTGGAAGACTGTGTAGAGGAAATGGACCTGGGGGTGTTGATTGATGCTCGGCTGAACATGAGCCAGCAGTGTGCCCAGGTGGCCAAGAAGGCCAATGGCATCCTGACCTGCATCAGGAACGGTGTTGCCAGCAGGAACAGGCAAGTGATTGTCCCCCTGTACTCAGCTCTGGTGAGGCCGCACCTCAAGAACTGTGTCCACTTTTGGGCCCCTCACTGCAAGAAAGACATTGAGGCCCTGGAGCAGGTTCAAAGAAGGGTGCCAAAAGTGGTGAGGGGTCTGGAGCGCAGACCTTACGAGGAGCGGCTGAAGGAGCTGGGATTGTTCAGTCTGGAGAAGAGGAAGCTCAGAAACACCTTCTTGTTCTCTCTAACTACCTGAAGGGAGGTTGGAGTGAGCTGGGCTTTGGTCTCTTCCCTCGTGTCACTAGTGCCGAAAAAATGACGTCATATCCCCGAAATAGCAGTGCTCTCCCAAATGCATGATATTTTCTTCCAGAAAGATCACTTCTCAATCCAAAATATGACAATTTGTTCCAAAAATACGATGTTTTCTCCCCGAAATAGAAGCATTCTCCAAAATAGATGACATTTTCTCCCAGAAATGCCAGCTTTATCAAAGATACATGAACTTTTCTTCCAAATACATGATATTTTCGCCCAGAAATATCAGTTTCCTTTTTCTCCAAAAAAACAACGCTCCAATACCAAATATATCATTTTCAGCCAACACTACCACATTTTCTCACAGAAAAAAACAGCTTTCTTCCAAAAAGATGACATTATCTCAACAGAATACCACCATTCTCCCAAGGAGATGACATTTCATCCCACAAGTACTACTTCACACTCCACTGGATGATACTTCCCATCAAGAATATGGCATTGAACCACAGAAAGACCAGCTTTCTGCCTAAGAGATGACATTTTCTCCCAGAAAGACCACTTTTCTCCCAGAAATACAGCAACTTTGCTGCCAGAAACACCATGCTCATCCCCTCCAGATGTTGTTTTCACCCCAAACACTAGCACCTTTCCTCTCACTACTCCCTGCTTTTTCAAAACTAGATGGTCTACTCTCCCAGAAATACTAGCATTCTCTCCAAGATAGGACCTTTTCCAACCAAAGATGGTAGAGTCTCCCAGAAATACCAGTTTTCTTCATCAGAACTGACATTTTCTCCAAAACATACTACTTTCAACTGTTCCAGGTGACATTTTCAGCCAAACATAGGATAGATTCTCCCCAAAGTACCACTTTTCTCTCACGTCGATTGCATTTTCTCCCAGAAATACCACATTGCAACCCGAAAGACCACATTTCCCTCCAGAAATACAATATGTTTGCCCAGAAATACCAGCCTTCTCCCAAAAGAGAGGACATTTTCTACCAGAAATACCACTTGTCTATCCTTCCTATTGCAGTTTCCTCCAAAAAGAGATTTCCTTCCAGACATACCAGCATTCCCTCAAATAGAGGACATTTTCCCCTGGAAATACCATCTTTTCTCCCAGAAATACCAGCTTGCTTAGAAAGACTTCACATTTCCTCCCAATTACACTACTTCACACTCCTAACAATCAGACGACCATTTCTTCTCCCAAAGGGGGGACATTTTTTGCCAGAAAAACCAGTTGTCTCGTAAATAGAGGATGTTTTCTTCCAGAAATACCAGCTTTTTCACAAACATACCACCTCACCCCCACTCCCCCAGAACGATGATACTGTCTCCTGGGAATACCACTTTTCTTAGAAATACCTCATGCTTTCTCCAAACAGTACAACTTTATAATCCTCAAGATGACATTTTCTCCAAAAAGAGGACATTTTCTCCCAGAAATACCAGCTCTTTCCCAAGCATATGGTATTTTCTCCAGAACTGCCACCATTCTGCCAAATAGATGACATTTTCCACCAGAAGTATCACATTTCAATCCTAAAGAGGACACTTGCTTCCAGACCTGTGGTGTTTCCTCCCAGAAATATCACCAGTTCTACCAAATGCATGACATTTGCTCCCACAAGTACTACTTTTCCATCCGAAATGGGCCTTTTTCTCCCCAAAGAAGGACATTTTCTCCCTAAAAAAACAGGTTTTTTCCTTAATAGGTGACATTTTCTTCCAGAAATACAGGTTTTCTTAGTTATACTTCATGTTTCATCCACAAAATACTACATGACAATACCAAGGGTGACTTTTTCCAACAAAAATACAATATTTTCTCCCAGAAATGCCACCATTCTCCCAAACGTATGATATTTTCTCCCAGAAATACCAGCATTCTCCCAAGATGTATGGCATTTTCTATCAGAAATACCACTTTTCGATCCTTAACATTACTGTTTCATCCAGAAATACGATATTTTCTCCCTGAAAAACCAGCTTTCTCCCCTAATAGATGACATTTTCTCCCAGAAATAGGACATTTTCTCCAAAACCAATATAATCTCCCTGGTATATCAGATTTCTTCGTAATTCATTTCAAATTCCTCGCGAAGATACTACTTTGCTATCATCAGTACGATTTATTCAGTATTTATTCAGTATATATCAGTATTTATTCACATATACCACATTTGCTCTCTGAAATACCAGTTTCCTATCCTTTATATTGTACTTTCTGCTACAAATATTTTTTCTCGCAGACATTCCAGCATTCTCTAAAGTATATGGCCTTTTCTCTCAGAAATACCAGCTTTCTACCATCATTTTGACATTTTCTCCCAAGAATAGATCTTCCAATCCTAAATTCTTCCGAAAATGTGACATTTTCTCCCAGAATTACAGCTTTCCCTTCTAAAATTGGACTTTGAAAATCTGACATTTTTTCCAAGAATTATCAGTTTTCTCTGAAATATATGCTATTTTCTCCATGATACATGACAGTGTTTTTAGAAATGCCTGTTTTCTTCTTTTTTCGCTACTTTGTGGTGCTCTGGTTGGCTCTGGGACTGAAGGACTGCCGAAAAAATGTGAGCAATGGGTGAACCTGGAGGAAAATGTGATGTGCAGAGGGGGCTGTGAGGGCATTGGGGGTACTGGTGGATTTGATACTCACTGGGGGCACAGGATGGCTTTGCAGGGCTCTGAGGAGAACTGGGGGCACTGGGGTGCACTGGGAACACTGAAGGGATCTGAGGGGGACCAAGAGAGACAGGGAGTCACCTGGTTGTACTGTGTGGTAGAGGGACACTGGGCCTTCTTTCTTCCACCATTTCTACACATTTACTTTCTATGACAAAGGGGAGAAGAAAGGAAGTCTCTCCCAAATTACAGTGATTAGTATGTCGAGTAACGCCGATATCAAGGACAATATTACTTGCAGTCAATATCCCTCCTTACTGGGCTGTGAAAAAAACTCCCTCCCTCGGAGGTAAGCAGGCGGGTGACGTCTCACTTTCCCGGCTACAGAATTGCACTGTGTCGCTCACCTCAGCAGAATGTCGCAGTTCACAGTGAACCGCTACGGAGAGTTTGCAGTTGCTGGCCGATAAATGGTGGTTCTCCCCGAATGCCGCTTTCAGCCTTCAGCAGTGGTGTCGTGTTTCTCGGGTGCCGAGAATGGGCGACTTCAGTCGGACGCTCTTCTCCAAGGAGCGGGCTCTTCTCCACACACTGGAAAGGAGAAGTTTTGACTTCGCCTTGAGTACGTGCAGAAGGCACTACGCCTGGCTCTGAATATTGTGTCTATGCCTATATTTCGAGCGACCACATCTATTGCATTCTGTGACAAAAAAGAGAAAAAGGGAAAAACCTTTCTAATAAAGCAACTGGAAATTTGAGAGGAAACAGATGTTGTGCTCTCAGGGAGAACATTACAGAAAGTCGACATCTTTCATTTCTTTCCTGTGGAGGTAAAACCCCCGTCTCGGAGGAAATGCAGTAGGCTAAATTCGGACCTTCTCGGCAACGGAATTGCACTACTTTGCTCTCATGGGTCGAAAGCTGCATTCAGGTTGAACCACTACTTAGATTAATCAGTTGCTGGAAACTGGTACGTAGTCTTCTTGTGTATAGGCAGAATGCTCCATGCCGTGCTGCGTACGAAGTGCATATATCTTTATTTAGACTGACAATTCGTTTTAGTGCGCGTTTCCGATGAATACTATCTTACAATTAAAAATATCAAAATAATCAGAAATATCAAATTATCATCCAGAATTACCAGTCTAATTCAAAAAATTAAACCTTTTCACCAAGAAAAACCTGTTCACTCCACAAAAAGTGACATTAAACATCAGAAATACAACCATTCTCCCTAAAAAAAGATATTTTCCCAAGAAATATCAATTTTCTTACAAATATACGAATTTCTTTCCGAGAAATAACACTTATCAGTAATATCTAAAAGGCAAAAGATCATATATTTGTGAAAACGGAACTCTGAAAGAAAACGCCTTATTTAGGGGATAAAAGTTATTTCTGAGAGAAAATGCCATATATTTCAGATAAAAATCTTATACCTGTGAGAAAATGGAAAATTTTGATTGAATATCACACATTTGCTATTCTAAACCAATATACCAAGAGAAAACATGACATATGTCTATGCTATCTCTGGGTAAAAATATCAGATTCTTGAAAAAGAAATCATATTATCAATTGAAATGCAGTATTTCTGAGAGAAAATGCCACATCTTTAAGAAAAAAAAAAAGGAATATCGGCGATTAAAAGCAATATTTAGGAAGAAAGTGTCTCATTTAGGAGCGTAATGTAAGACATTTGGGAGGAAATGTGAGGCCTATCTAAGAAAACTGTTCCTCCTGGGAGAAAACCACTTATACTATGGGAAACGGTCACATATCTGTGAGAAAGCTGGTGACACATATGAGGGAGAAAAGTGGGAAATTCTGGGAAGGAATGTCTTCTATTCAAGAGCAACTGTCGTATTTTTGGTGTGACAACTGGTCCTTTGGGGGAAAACAGAGTATATGTGGGAGAAAATGTCCTCTTGAGGAGTGTAAAGTAGTATTTTGGAGAGAAAAGTCAGAAAATCTCAGAAAACTGCTATTTGTAAGAGATAATAGCATACTTGTTGGGAAAATTACATCTGCTTGTGAGAAAACTGACCCTTTGGGAAAAAGTGCCATATTTTTAAGAATAAGCTGGTATTTCGGGGGGAATGTGTCACATCTTTGGGAGAAAACTGGTGTATCTGGGAGAAAAGGCCATTTTTCTGGGAGTAAGTGTGATCTTGAGGAGCGTCAAGTAGTATTCTTGGGGTGAAATGGGAGGTATTTCTAAGAGTAGTGGTGTTTCTAGGCAAAAATGTCTTTTTTTGGAGAGAAAAAGTCATGTTTCTGGAGCAGAACCTGGTATTTCTTTGATCGGATGCCATACTTATGGGAGTAAGTGTGATATTGAGGAGTGTAAAGAAGTATTTTTGGTAGAAAATGTGAGGTATTTGTAAGGGAACTGGTATTTCTGGGAGAAAATGAGCTATATTTTGAGTGGAAAAGATCATAGATATGCGAGAAAGCCAGAATTTCTGGGAGAAAATGGAAATTTTTTTGAAAAAAATGGGTATTTCTGGGATAATCGGTCACATAGTTAGGAGAAAACTGGTCTATCTGGGAGAAAATGTCCTCTATATGGCATACAAATGGTATTTCTGTGTGAAAATGCCAAAAGACTGGGAATTTGTGTCATCATGAGGAGTGTAATGTAGTATATTAGGGAGGAAATGGGAGGTATTCCTAAGAGTCCCAGTATTTCTGGGAGAAAATGTCTGATGTGGGGGGGAAAGGTCATCTATCTGTGAGGAAGAGCTGGTGTTTCTGGGAGAAAATGCCATCTTTTGGGGATAGAAATGGTCTTTCTGGTAGAAAATGCCACGTATTTGTGAGAAAACTGGTGTTTCTGAGGGAAAATGCCCTATATTTGGGATAGAAATGGTATTTCTGGGAGAAAATGCCTAAAGTCTGGGAGTAAGTGTCATCATGAGGAGTGCAATGTAGTATATTAGGGAGGAAAATGGGAGGTATTTTTGAGAGTACTGGTATTTTTTGGAGAAAATGTCGTATTTAGGGAAGAAAACAGGTCTTTCTTCCCGAAAATGTCATCCAATTGGGAGAAAATCTCCTCTCTTGGGGAGAAAAGTGGTATTTCTGGGAGAAAATGTCCTCTTCTGGGTTGCAAGTGTCACATCTGGTATTGTCATCTAGTATTTTTGGGAGAAAACGTGTGGCAATAGTAAGAGAAAGGGTATTTCTGGGAGAAAATATCCTATTTTTGGAAGAGAAAGTGAAATTTACCACTGAACTGATGGTATTTCTGGGAGAAAATGAGATAGTTGAGGGAGAAAAAATTATCAGGCATATAATGGGAGGACGCTGAGAATCAATGGGAGGGAGGGGAATATCCTGCCGTGCCACCTGCAGCCTGGGGACCACGTGCTGTGGGTGCCGGCACAAAACTCCTCCATCCGTCACCACAGAAGCAAAATGGTTAGTTTGACATTATCTTTCGGAGGCTAGGATAAGCAAGTCTTTGAAAAATACAGCACCTCCTCGAAAGTGATGAACTGTGCCTTTCTGACCTGAGTCCACCAGACATCGCAGTCACCAGCCTGGATTGTGACCCAGTGTCTTTCCAGCGCAGCCCACCCCAAGCAGAGTCCGAATGCTCGGGCAGCAGCACCTCCATGAGGAGCAGGTCGGCATCGCTGAGGAGCAGCCGAGCCTCTTGGAGGTGGACTTAGAATCAAGCAGCCGGTCCCAGGCACCGGGGAGCACACACAGGTGTGATGCAGTCACACTTCTCTCCAAATTCTGTGCTTGATTAAATCCAAACAAATCTTTATGCCATGATGAGCAAACCACGCTATCAACCAAATGATGTCAAAATATTCTTTCTCACCCTTCTCTTCCCTTTCCTGCACTTGAAGCAGCAACCCGCTGACCTTCGGGGGCTCAGTTTGCTATCAGAGAGTGTCAGTGGTCATCTGAAGGCTTTGTTGGCTCCACTATCAGAGATCTTCACTGACTGTCAGAAGGCTTCATTAATCAACAGAGGGTGTCATCGATTGTCAGAGAGGAGATTTGAGGTGCCTAAGAGAGGGGATTTGGGGACTCCGTGTTGGGTAATGGTGGAGGGGAACTGGGACTGAAGGAGGAGGGCTGAAGCAGATCCAAGGGAGGGGGTAAAAGGAGAGTAACCTGCAGACATCGTGGCCATGGAGGTGGAACAAAGGGTGAAGGGTTTGGCAGGAACTGGAAGGAGGAACTGGGAAAGAGCAGAGGGAGGATATTGGGGCTGCTTGGCAGCATGGGGAACTCGGTCCTTTAGGACTTTGGAAGAGGCAGCACAGGGGAGATGGAGAAATCCAGGATGTGGGGTGCGGGGCACGGAGCTGGGGACCCCTCCCAGCACTTAGGGGTAGCCTCTGCCATGCAGGGACAGATGTGAGCGGTTCCTGCTGAGCATGGGGACAAGGACACAGACACACGGAACGTGGCTTTGCTGAGGTCTTTATTGATCATTGGAAGATGTCAGTGATCATCAGGGTCTTCATTCTTCTTCAGAGGACTCCATTGGTCAGCAGAGGATGTCAGAAGGTGTCACTGTCCATGGAGAAGCTTTGTCCCTGCAGGGTTTGTGCCCCAGGACTTTGGGCAGGAGAAGGGCTGGCAGCAGTCCAGGGCAGGATGTGGGTCCCCTGGGGACAGCAGCCACAGTCCCTATCCCATCTCCACAGTGACCCTGGGCCATCCGTAGGACAGCTCGAGACCCTCCTCCTCTGCGCAGCCCCACAAAGCACAAGGGAAGGTCTGGGGGTGGCAGTGGTCCCCTGGAAAGGGGTAGGGATGGTGCCCTCCATCCCATTCGTCCCCAGGCCCTGACGCCCAGTGTTCAGGGTTCCAGAAACCCCCAGGGTCCCTCAGTGTCCCTGATCCAGTGCCACTCATATTGTAACAGACTTCTTCCTTATGTCCAATCTATAGACTCAAAAAACAAGGGGGCTTGTTTTTTGCAGCCCCCCTTGAGATACTGAAGGCCGCCCTTAGGAGGTCTCCCCAGAGCCCCTCTCTTCTGCAGGCTGCCAAATTCGAAGCATATCATGAAATGCTTCATAAAGACAAAGCAGTGGAATGTCTTTAACCTCAACAAAATAATTTTTAAAAGTCAGATGGACTCTGCTTTGGAAGCAGATGTCAAATGTGGCTTTTCTCCTTTGAAAACTGATGCCTGGCAACTTGGAGACTGATATATATGTATAGAGATTATTTTTTTCCCTTCCAATCTTAATAATAAACTGAGACTATAATTTGAATTCATGATGAAATGCTACAAATGTGTACTCTTATTTTCTGCCAGTACTTGGCTGACGGACTTTTTGACCGTTCTGTGGCATGTAATGCAATCAGCATGGAAGCATTGTTTGTCCTTGTGGATTTTGAGTAAGATTTCTCACCCTCTGCTCATGATGGGTAAGAGTTCAGCTGTCCAAAGAGAATACTTGAGCTCTGCTTTTCCAACATGTATTTTTGTGTAAGTAAAATTGAAACACTGACTCATTTCTAGCAGTGGTGACCAGCTCAGGTGTGTTGGATGGTATCACGGACATTGAGGATCTGCTCGCCTGGATCAACAGTGAGTTTGAGGACTGCAGAGCTGACGGGTGGGTGTCTGCACAGAGTGAGTGTAGGAAGGCAGCTGTCGCCGTTTGGGGGGATGTTCTGGCTTTCTCAGACATGGCAGGTGCTCTCGAGGATCGCCAGGAGAACCAAGATGGTTCCAAAATCAGAGAGAAATACCTGAAGAGTGACCTGCTTCAGGATGAGCTGTTGGGGGAACTAGACAGCCAGGAAAGAGAACAACTCATTGCATGGATCAATGCCATGGAGCCACAAAGCCCTGATGTCTCCAGCAGCCCTGCCCCTCCTTGCTTCATTGCCCAGCTCCCTGACTTCCCACAGTACAGCAGGGAGCTCAACGAGGAAGCACAGGCTGCCACCAGGACCCCCACCAACCCATTCTGGGGACTGCCACCATCCCTTGGGCAGCTCTCCAAGCTGCTGCAGGGCAGGGCTTTGCTGCTGCCTGCTGTCGCACCACCAGAACTACCCCTGCTGACCCCTCTGGCTGCTCCTGCGCCTCCTTCGCTCCACCCTGCACAGCTCATGGATGTGGCCGATTTCACAGTTGCTTGTTTTTTAAAGCAATCTCTTATGGGGAACCATACAGAAAAACTCAGGACTGTTTGAGCCCCTATAATTTCCACGATAGCTCGTTCTGATGTTCAGAAGTTCATCCTATTTCCCAAACATTGGCTGGGGACGTGTCAGGGACAAAATGGAGGTCACTACTGGGGGTGTGCTGGGGACGTGCTGAGGACATCCTGGGGTCTGGGGGAGGAGGTGGCCAGTGAAAACGGGAAAAGAGTTTTGTTGTATAAAAATGGTTTTGTTTTATAAAAAATGTTATCACGTGACGAGGTTCTGGCTCCGTGTCACTTTATCCTTAACATGTCAGCGGGATCCTCATGCATCCCCTCCCATGTCCCCTGCTCACATCTGTCCCCCCATTCCTGTCTGTGTCCCTACGTATCACCTCCTCATGTGTCTCTTGGAGACCCCCAGACCCTGCAGGGAGGTGACAGGGTTCACCCCCAGCCCCCAGCCACAGAACCACCTAGTGTTGTTCTGGAGCGGTCCTGCTGCATCCTGCCGCAGTCCAGGGACTCCTGGAGTCACTGAGGGGACACTGAGGTGTCTCGAGGGGCTGCCGGGGGTGCAAGATGGAAGGGTTGGAGCTGGAGCTCCAGGCTGCAGGTCCCTGGGGGTGACTGCAAACCCTGGGACCCCAACCCCTATGGAGTCCCTTCACATCCCCCCAGGATCCCTCAACCTCCATGGGACCCTCTCAACCCCTCCAAAATCCCCCAATGCCAATGGGAACTCCAGCCTTAGTAGGACTCCCCATACCCTCCCAAAGCCAGAAAGGCCCCTGGAAAAAAGACAGGACCCATAGGAACACACACGCCCTCCCAACCCTTGTTAGGATTCTCCCCATTAACACAGGAACCCAGAGAGCCCCACAATGCAACAGGACCCCCAACCACCCTGGGACTCCCCAGTCCTCCCAAGCCCAGTAAGACCCCCTCCAACAAAATCATAAGGAGCCCCAGAGTCCCCAGTCCCAATGAGAGACCTCCTAACCCTCCCAACACCAAGAACACTACCTCCCCCCAAAATCAGGACCTCTAGGAGACCCCTAACCCCAATGGGATGCCCCCATTATCCCACTCTAATGAGGCCCCACATTCCTCCCGTGTTCTCCTGATGTCCCTTGGGGGTTTTGGTGCACCCAGTGTCCCCCCATTGTCCCCTCCCTGGTGGTTCTGTGCCCCCATGTCCCCACAGTCCCTGTCCAAGTGGCTCTGGGGCCCCAGTGTCACCCTCAGCACCCCCTTTGTTTCCTCCCCAGTTGCTCTGGGTTCCCAGTGCAGAAGTCATCGCTGAAAAATCACAATTGTGTGACTGCATCTGCAACTTCAGCTGGAAGTCCTAGGACTTTCTCACACCTTGATTAGAAAGGAAACAAAAGCAGGAAAAATACACTGCAAGTTGATTGGCTGCTGGGGCAGCAATTGACTTAAAAGGCAGAGCTCTGTACAGCATCCCCCAGGGAGGGCCACCTGGCAAGAGATTAAATACCTGCATCTCGCTCTGCAGGTCATCAGCTCGGTAACTTGTGCTAGAAAGGGGTGGGGAAAGGGGGACAAGTTGCTCTCCCCACACTCACAGTAGAAGACAGTAACTCTGGCTAAAATAAAATTTAAAAGTCCTCCGTGTAGACAAAACTTTGTCTCTTTTAATTAGGGATTTGGGACAAATTTGAAGAACAGGAGATGGGGAAAGGGAATGGGGACGTCATCCTCCAAGGGAAAAGCGGGATGACGCAGGGCAGGCAGTGGATTCCCGAGGTGGTTGTGCATAAATAAAGGGCAACTGTCGGTTTCTCAGCTCTCCGCTCTCGCACGCTCACACAGGGTGAGCTGCACCCCGCAGCTGTCAGGGCCGGGCAATTAAGAACAGCACATCACAAATAACTTGGGAGACCAAGGAATCCACCGCAGGTGACACGGAGATGTCCAACAGCCGCGACTCATGCAGCATGAACTGCGAGCGGTTCTCGTCCACCTCAGCCAGGGCGAGCAGCGCCCGAGCAGCTCTGCGCATCATGTCCACGCTTGTCGGCTCGCAGGGTGCGTTCTGCTCGTGCACCAGGCCAGCCTGGCTCTGCTGGCACTGCGTGGCGGCCAGGCTGTCCTCCAAGAAGCCCAGCAAGTCGCCAATGCTCCTCTGCTGCAAGGCAATCGCTCTTGCTGCCAGGCTGTCCCCCTGTGCCAAGCCAGCCAGTAGGACCACAGCCATCTCTCGGCACACCGGGCTCTCTCTGTAGCGGAGGAAACGCAGCAGGGCTGTACAGCATCTCCAAGCGGCTGATGGGGGGAGCCGCGAGAATCAAATCCACGTTGGTGTCCCTGGATGCTGAGTTTGCTGAGCGTTTCCAAAACCAGGCTCTGAGGGGAGAGGACGGCATTCGACCCCAGCGCTGGAAAAGGGTCCTGGGCCTCTGCTGATGGACATACTGCCCAGTGGAGGAGTCCATCCAGGATGCGCAAGCAGAGGCTTTCTGGGAAAGGGGACAGGTCCAGATGGCCAGCAATGTTGGCCAGCGTCACCAGTGTGTTCTCACGCAGTGCCTGCAGGCAGCCCCGCCACCACTCCTCCTGGTTGCAGCTCAGCCCCTGGTCCTGCTCAAGCTCCACAGGCTGTAGCTGTGAATAAAACACAAACCATAGAAGCATCCCTTAGTTACAGGTTTCATGACAGAGAAGTCTCTCGTTCAGGTTTTGAGGCAAAAAGAGCCCTTCAAGCTGTTACTAAACCTAGCAACTCTGAATCAGAGCTTTGTAACTATGTCTGTGGCCTGCAGTACACGGTGCCTTCCAGGTTTAGGTTCTGAGAGACTGCATTAGAAGACATTGGTACCATCACGAGATTTACTATCACAGTGTTATGCCTGCTTGTAAGGAACAAACTGCAGCTTGTAATATACACATTACCAGCTGCCTATCCCAATTTCCAGATAAAACAGGTTAACTGCTTCTCTCATAAGGCAGTGCATTCTCTTAAATAAGACCAACTGTCAGATCTGCTATGCACAAGAAAAAAAATTGAATTCAATCCATTTAGAAATGTATATAGTTAGAATTTCTTCTGCATGACCACTTTTCAAACAATAGATCTGAAATCAGTTAAGCAGAACTCTAAAAGTCCTTGCAAACCAAAGAATCCTTGTCTATAGTAGGATACCATAGAATCACAAAGTTGGAAAGGACCCACAAGATCATCTAGTCCAACCAATGATCAGCTCCAAATCCAAGAGAAACTAAGGATTTAACTGCCAGTGCACCCCAGACAATTCCACAATTTGACTGTATGGCTCTGAAACACACAGTTCTATAAAGCATCCTCCTACTTTAATGCTCTTTAATCCAAGTAACTGTGGCATTTTCTGCACAATCCATCCTATAGACTATCAACACCGTTTCTAAGACATTTCTACATCTTCAAGTTGGGAAGATGCATTTTCCTAAAAGAAAGAGCACTACTAATAGCACAAGAGTCAGTTTGAAAGCAGACACAGACAAACACAAGGACTGAGTCTCATCACACGTTTCAGTTTGACTGAGCTCTGCTACTGAAGAGTTACCTAATACAAGAACTTGAGTAAGTTATTGGACATTAACACAGTATGAGGGCTCCTTGCAGAGCACCAAGCCATTTACGTTTGGATGCTCAACACTTCTGGTATCTCAGGAGTTTCAAGAAGGAAGTTACAGAAGGTCCTCTCACACAACTCTGTTGGACAGAAGGAAATTACACCCCTTAGATGCATTTATATTATTTACTTGAAAGAGGACCACTGCAAACTGAAAATAATGAACAACTCCATCATTAATCTGTATCACAAAGGATAAATTGTTTCTTCATCAAGCTGTAATTGCAAGTCCTGCTACTGTGAGCTAACTCATTCTACAGTACGTTCAGATCTTGGATTCAGTGTACTGCAACACACCTTACTGCCTTCAGAGTGAAGGTTTGTTTCTCTGGCAAATGAGTTAACAGCAACGTGGGAGTTAAAGGTTGCCTTGCTGTACTGGAAATCAGGAGAGCTGTCAAATATCTTCTTCCCAGCTGTAAACTGACCTATTATCCTCACCTGCTACACCCTTGGTAGATTTCAAACTACATATTTCAAGATCTGTGGCACAAAACTGCTAGCAGCACTGAAGCACCCACAGTACTCACCCAGAGCTTACCATCATCCTAGCATGCTTCTCAACTGATGAGAATGGAGAGTTTCTTCAATGGAGAGTTAGTTTTGACCTTCAGCAGTCCATGAGAACGCAGATACATACAGTCTCTTGATGTAAGAAAGTAAAACGTTAGAAAGGTGACTTCATAAACCAACGCATTTTTATCTACTCCAGTTGTTTCCCAGAAAAGACTTTACATATACATTATGCTATTGCTAACAGTCCTTGAAGGAACTGCAGGAGATTTTTCTTCTGATTTGTCACAAAGCTTGCTCCAATACAAGTAAGCTTCCTGGCATTTTGTGATCTGTCATGACATGCCTAAGTAGAGCTGTACAGATAGTCAGACACCAAATCTCTTACCATCTCCACAGATCACAGCCTAAGCATTATTCACAATGCAAAATCACCTAGAAATACTGTCGTCTTAATCTGGGCCAATATACCAAGGGCTGTACAGACACAGCACTAGATTCCTAACAACTCGCAGGCACAGCTTGCAAAGCTTCAGAACTTAGTGGGTCATGTAACTAAAAAAAGCCAAGAGCTTGTTAGACGCCTACTTTAGGAGCCGCCTTAAATGCCACAGACCATGTGCTGTTCTAACCACACAGCACACTGGGTCTCAATGAGAAAGATGTGGCAGAATGTAATGCTATCCTAACATTAAACATATCGCTGCATCCATTTCACTAGAACAATTTAGACACCACCTCAGCTAAGTATTTAGCACAGTACTCTCACATGTATACGACCACACACATCATCCTCCGTCTTCCTTAAACAGTGGCCAAAGCCCTTACTTTTAATATTAAGAACAAAAACATCTGTTGCCTTAAGTATGCAACTGACTGGAGAACTAAGAAGCATTCACTCACAGTGGCAGCTGAACAGATGTGGGTTACTGTTACACACATTACTAGGTTAGCTTCATACTTTACCACCCCAATAGATAAACTCAATTTTGCTGCATAAACAGAAGGGCCATCTCAGAACTGCAGCAATGATCTTGTGAGAAGCTGGAGAACATCAGTTTGGACAAGCTACTTCTTGTAATGCATGGCACAGCAAGATAAAAGATAGACAGGCTAAAAGGTGGCCAATGCTGCTTCAGTTTAGGAATTCTTCCCATGCCACGTTCTTCTTCACTGTGTCTACACTGTACTTAATGCCATTCAGGACGGTTCTGTGGCCTCTGAACTGTGTAATTCCTAAGATCAATACAAGAACATCTGTTTGTAAGCTGCCAGTTCTACAGGCTGCCTGCAGGACTGTGCCCCATGCTGCATTCTCCCAGACCTTGTCCAAAAGATTTTAATCTTCCAAATGAGCCAGAGAAGATGCGTTAGAATAAGGACTTTTACACTACCTACATCAAAGCTTTTTAATATTACAAGGGCACTCAAAGAAAAGGATAAAATTCACCCCTTGTTCCAAAGGCAGCAAGTAGCTAACACTCACTACTGCTGCAGCTTTCTGGAATCCCTCTTACCTTCACTGATACGGGGGCTACAAAAAACCACCACCACCACCACTCCATCAGCCAATTGCAGCACCCACTGGACAGCTAGTATTCTGAACTGCTCTTCAGAATGCGCTCCGTAACCTCCTCTGCAACTTTTCCAGGATCTAGGATCTCTGTCCATCCCCCATCACTGCCTGCTATTCTCAGGGCTAGTATTGGAGCGGTTTTGCCCTCACCATGCTTGCAGCTGTACCTAAAGGAAGGGCTTTTTTCCCCCAGAGGCAAGGACAATGATCGTCTTCCTGCCGTGCATCACGGAGCAGCTGCAGGACACAGACAGTGACATCCATGCCTTGACCCTACCAATACTCAGCACCCTGCTGCAGCTCCTGGATGGGGTTAAGCTCAGCCTCATGGCTCTGGAGCTGGCCGGCAAGTTCCCAGCACTCTTTAATCATGAGAGGATGGTAGGGAGCCCAGCACACTAGGAATGTGGCCATGACCCCAGCATGTCCATGCCTGCTGCCCTGTGACAGCACACCAGAGGACTTTGTGGGCGGTCACCAGTTTCAGGCACTGTGTGCCCCTGGGCAGACTTCCCGCAGGACAGAGCCCTTGAACTCTGGAGCAGTTCTGGGGCCATCCTCAAGATCTGCCTGCAGCCTGTCAGTCCACAGATTCTGACCCCATCTAGTTGGCGGTGCTGGCCCTGCTCGCCATGGACGTGGAGCTGGTGACACTGATGTCCTTCCTTCCTCCTCCACAGGAGTCCAGCACTGTGCAGTAGCTCTCCATCGACCTCTTCCTTGAAACACTGAACTTTGTGGAGGGCCAAGAAAAGAAGATGAACAAGGAGGTGTGCAGGAACCTGGCCCTGTTGTATCTGCACCTGCATGATGAGAAAGAAAGCATGGCCAAGGTGGGAACTGCATTCATTTTCAGGATGGCAATGCTGCTCCCGTGGCACCCCCCAAACACTGAGAGTATTGCAGCCCACAGCAGCATCAGCTCCTGCAGCTGCATCCTCCCCGCAGAGGTGCTCGAGGGGGATGCAGGCTCTGCAGGCTCCGCTGCTGCTTGGGCTGCAGTGCCATCTCAGCCAGAAAGCCTTCCTTGGTGCCACATGGTTCCTGCTCTGGAGGCAGCTGGAGCACCTGGTGCAGACAGCACAGTTCTGGCAGATCAGCGAGTGCATGGTATGCACGTTTCCACAGCCCAGGTCAGGGTCAGGAGCACCCTGCACTGACCCCGCTCTCTTCCCTCTCCAGCTGACCAAGAGGAGGAGGAAGAGTGCAGCACAGGACTACCTGGGCCAGAGCCTGCTCTACCTACAGAGCCTGCAGGAGCCCCTGCGGCAAGAGGCTGTGAAGTTCATCGGTGAGCCACGAGACTGAGGTTCCTTGGCCTTCAACGCTGCATCCAGGGAACAGCTGGGGTTGCTGATGGGGCCATGCATTCCCAGGGCTCTTAGGGCAGCACATGAGGGATCAGCAGCAGGCTGAGAGTGTGTCCATCTACCAGGGTGAGCCAGGCAGTGGGATGTCAGGACAACTGGCAGGAGACATGCCTGTCCCCTGCTCCCTCCTGCCAGAAGGGAGAGCTGGCACCCTGCAGGTATATTGCTGTCATCTTGCCTCTGTTCCTCTGTTACCTCAGGCTTTCAGGGAGTGCAGCAAGACCCCAGTCCATCTGTCTCTTCGCTGGCCCTTCAGACACTGAAGACCCTAAGGGAAACAAGGCCACATCCAGCACAAGGACAATTTGGGCAGCTCTTCTCCAGACGGGGAGGAGGTGGTGCTCCTCCTAGGCAGACAGCTGAGCGCCCTGGAAAGCTCCCAGCATCTCCTCCTGCCCACTGCTCAGCTCTGCTCCTCAGGCACATCCCTTCCCCGCTGCTGTGCCGCTCCTCGCCCCACAGTGCCATCTCCTTCAGCACCATTGCCTGTCTTCTCTCTGTGAGAAACAGAAAAACAACCCAGGAGATCAGCATTGCCCTGAGAGGAACAGGATGTGCACCACCTCCCTGACACTGCCACACGCTTTCAGCCCACTGCCAGCAAGCACCAGCTGCTCTGCCGGGCTGCAAAACAGCATTATTGATACAGCTGGTGAATTTTTCAACACAGATGATCCCACATAGAAACCAGATTTTCATACAAGAACTTTTTACTTTTATAGGAAAATTGTGGTGATTTTCATTAAAAAAATTAAAAACTAAATGAAGCAGTTGAAAGTTCAGCTCTAGTTGTGTTTTCTCCAGAAGGAGAGTAAATCATCTCCTTCCTTCATGCATTCCAAGAAGGGGAGAAAAGACAGAAAGAATACAAAGAAAAAGACAACTTCAGCTAGAGAAGTGGTTTAAAACTCAAGTGCCACTCAATAACCGCTTTTCTTTCTTTCATGTGTCGAATGGACCAACACATATGTTTTCATCAGTCCACCCCTCCATCTGAAGCAATGGGTTCCACAACCCTAAAACAAAACAATTTTTTTTCTTTTTATCCTCTCTGTGTTTGGCAAGAAGTGAACTGAACATTGCCTCTGCAAGGTAGAAAGGAAACAATGGGCTGCAGAAGCACGTGTGAAGGATGAGAAGAAAGTTCAGAAATGAAACAAATGAGCGTTACAGAAAATGCCTGAAATAGTTTGTATGCAATCTTCTTTGAGCACCACAGAAACGGAATGTGACAAACTGAAGCAGCCATTTCTAAAAGCGTGGGAACAATCCAGAGAAATACAGACCAGAATCTCAGGCTCCCACACCAGGGCAGACTGCCAGGAGTGGTAAGGGAAACGTAAGGATACGTGCATAGAAGGAACATATGGAGCGGTTCACAGTTTCTAGAAGAAAATTAGAACTCATGAGCTACTGGAGCTGTTGGAAGCAGTTGAGGAGCATATGGACAACCAATGTGTGCCTGATACGCTGAATTTCCATAGAGTTTCTAAAATAATGTTCACCACTGACAGTTCTTTAAGAAGTGATCTGTCAGGGGACAGAAAGATACAAGTCAAACTGGTTAAATGCTCAAATAAGAACAATACCAAAATAAAGCCCTTGTCGACTCCACCAAACCTCCAGCGTGGTCCCCACTGCTCTAGCAACAATAACACAGACATCACAGCATAGATTTCTGCTGCAGGCTGCACTGCTCAAAATGCTTATCTATCACCAGGAAAAGAGGGTAAACATCAAGATGACAAAGTCTGCTCACATTACTAAAGCATCTGTTGTCATAAAAACATAGTTTTACTGCAGAGGGTTCTCGCAGTGGTTCTGATGAAACCACAGATAAAACTCCAGACTGAAAAAGACAATCCTAACTTCTGACACACTGTGATTGACTTTCAAAGTTCTATTACCACTCAGGAATGACATTTTCATGTTATAGACAGCTGGTAGGAATTGTTAACAAATAAATCCTCCCCTTTTCTCTCCACTGTAACAAGCTGTCCAACTAGAAAAAGTACAGAAGACAGCAAAGATAACCGAAGAAATGAAACGGCTTCCATTCAGATGAACGGCTAAACACATCAGAGCTATGCCTGGAAAAGAGACAGCTAAGAGTATGGTGAAGATCTTACAAAATACTAGAAGCCGTGGGAGAAGTAGACAGGAAACAAGTGTTCAACAGTTTTCATAATACAGGAGCTACGGGCTGTCAGATGAAATCACAACTTGTAATTACACTGTAGAATGCATTGCCTTAGGGTATTACATTTTCCATAGGTTCAGAAATGAAGCAGAACCCTGGAAGCAAGAGGAAAAGGCGGGTACGTGCTCATCTTGTCCTAGGCACACTCTACTTGCACTGTCACAAAGAGGCTCGAGGTTTGGAAAACAGTAGGAATTACACTGGACCAAACAAGTACACCACAGCCCACTTCACAACACGTGGGAATTGCATTCTCTAACAGATTTAACTCAGTAAAGCATTACAGGATATATTCTGAGCAGTTTACAAAGAACAAACAAAGAAGTCTAGGCGACTCTCGACACAATTATCTCATCCTCTGCACTACAATAACAGGAAAAAAAAGCTCACTCTGTAGACCCTACCCAGCTGTGAGTTACATAGCCACAGACTGACAGAAGAGTCAGTGCATAAGCAGAGGCTGCCAACAACTTGGGGAAAGCGTATTAAGAGATTAACCATGAAGAAAGTAGTAAAGGGAAGAACAAAAACATTATGCTGATCTGGAAATGCTGAAAGCCTAGACTGGGGACAACTCAGGACCAGATCCAGATTCTGTGGCTTTCCACTACCACCATCTTCTTCCTCTTGCCAAGTACAAAGGCTCATTCCTTCTCTAATTGCTATTCACTGCTTTTGAAAAACGCACAAGAAAATGTTCCTGTTGAATTCTTAGATTCCTTATTTCCAGGATTCACGCTCAAACAACAAATGTGTTCTCAGCCTTACTGTAACTAAAGAGCACTGTCTCTTTCACAGCATAGCTAGGTATAGGAGATATTGCTATACACTTGCTCACATTATTCATGCTTCAAAGACATCAAAGCAACTCAAGCTAATAATCTGCTTGCCTTTAAACAATCCAGAGCTGGGCAGTCCTATGAAGACTGCTGGACACACAGGCAAACTAAGGCAACGGGGGAAACATTTGACTGGCCTAGAGCAAGACTGGCAGAAGGAGGAATATAACTTAGTTTCTGTACTGAACTGCAAAACTTACCTTCTGCAATGCAGCCGCACAGCTTCCCAAGCAAGGGAGAAGACTTCAGTCCTATATCCTACAGTAATACCTGGAGTAGCCTTCTTTCTTACAGACTTAAGCCCTCTGAGTTGGTCTAGATCCGACCAAAAGTCAAAGCACAGACCTCTTTGCTGCTCACTCCCATCAGAAATGCCCACACACTCCTTGGGAAGCACATTGGAAAAAAAAGAATGCAAAAACCACACGCAAAGCCAGTGGCTGTCACCCAGCAGAAGGCCAGATCCTTCTACCCATTACCTGCTCCTCTTATCAGCGATCTGCAGCGGGACTCAGGGAAGGATTAGGATCAACTGTCAGAAGGACAACTGGTCCCACGTCTCAGAGCTCATTCAGCTTTCCAGTCTGGCAAAGGAGCAGAGCCACAGGGCTGCCACGAAGTTGCAGGACTTGCCTTGCTGCTGTCCCTTGCGTTGTGAAGCTGGCGGCTGGCAAAGTCCAACCATTGCCACAGAACCCCAGGGAAAAAGAGAGACAGGCTCTGGGCTCAAGACGGCTTGCGATACTGGTCCAGGAAAAGGACAGAGCTCAAGAGCATTGCTCAGCATCCTCAGAAGACCACTGTTCACTGTCAAGGTGCTGTGAAATCCAGTGCGTGAGGCAGCAGCAAGACTGTGAGGTCACAGCGAGTCTCCCTGGGAACATCCAGAGCTGGCACAAGTACAGTCCAGGGACGGTGGGAAGGGATGGATGGAATCTGTAACAGTCAGAAAGTTGAGGGTGGTAGAATGGAGAGGCAGGAAGTGTTGTGACAAAGGGACTAGCACGATGGAAAGGATACAGCAGTTAAGACAAAAGCAGAAGTGGAGAGGAGCTGAAGAAGAGAAGAGAGAAACCAAGTGTGGCAGAAGTAAAGATGGGAAGAGAGGGAAGAGGCAAGCAAGAAGAGCATAAGAGAAGAAGTGAGGACAGAAGAGCAGCGAATGAAAAGAGCAGTAAAGAAAAACAGATAGTGCTATAAACAGAAGAGCAATGAAAGAGAGCAGATGAAGAAAGAGGAGAGAGGACAATGAAGAAAGAAGAGCAGAGAGGTGTGAAGACACAGGGAAGAAAGATCAGAAGAGAAGTGCAGTCAGAAGAAAGAGGAGTGAAGATACAGGGAAAAGAAGAACAGCAGAAGAGAAATGGATACAGATAAAAGATAAGCGAGAATACAGGGAACCAAGAAAAGCAGAGAGGAGAGCAAAAGCAGAAGAAATTGGAGTGACGATACGGAAAAGAAAGAAGAAAATCAGTGCAGATGCAGAAGAAAAGGAGATAGAAAACAGAATAAGAGAAGATGAGCGCAGATGCAGAAGAAAGAGGACTGAGGATATAGGAAAGAAAAAACAGAATTGCAGTCGAGATGCCAGAGAGGAAAGAGGGACGAAAGAACAGCAGAAGAGGAGGCCTGATGCAAATGAAAGAGTGCGGATAAATTGAAGAAAGAGAGCCAAAGTGGAAAGAGTAAGCAGAAGGAAGACGTGTGAGGATACAGGGAAGAAAGAATAGAAGAACTGGAAAAAATAGTGTTCAAGGCCAGGCTGCATGGGGCCCTGGGCAGCCTGGTCTAGTAATAAATGTGGAGGTTGGTGGCCCTGCCTGTGACAAGGGGGTTGGAGATTCTCGATCCTTGAGGGCCCTTCCAACCCAGGCCATTCTGTGATTTTGTGCGTGACATACAGAACAAAGAGGAGTGAGGAGAGATAACAGAACAACAGAAGAGGAGTGCAGACGCAGCCCTTCTAGGAGCAAGGAATCGGGGAAAAAGAATGGCAGATGAGGAGTGCAGATGGAGAAAAGGAATGAGGAGACTGAAAAAAGAACATCAAAAGAGGTGGAGAGATGCAGAAGAAAGAGGAGAGAGGGAAGACAGAGCAGAAGAGGATAGCAGATGAAGAAAGAAGCAAGCAAACTGGTAAGAACAAACATTAGAGGAGGAGAGCAGGTGCACAAGGCAGAGCAATGAGGAGACGTGGAAGAAAGAACAGTAGAAAAGGAGTGCAAGTGCACAAGAAAGAGCAGTGAGGATACAGAGAAGAAAGTAAGGCAGAATAGGAGCAGTTACAAGGAAGATTAATAGCCAGCCAAAGAGGAGCAAGGACAGAGAGAAGAATGACCCAGCAGTAGAGGAGAGGATAACACTAAGGGAGAAGAACTTCAGGGTAGAAGAGCAACTGCAGCAGTGGGAAGAGAAAGCAGACACAGGGCAGGAGAGTGAGAAGAACAGGAAAAGAGGAGTAATGGACAGGGGAGAACTGAGAGGAGGGAACAGCAGAGCACGGAAGCACAGAAGGAAGAAGAGAAATAATGGTGCAGAGAAAAGAGAGAAGAGAGTATAGGAAAAAAAGTAAAGGAGAAGAAAACAGCATAGAGAAGAAGCTAGAAAAGACAGAAGAAAGATAGGAGGGGAAGGGTGTCAAGGAAAGGGATACTAAAGGTAGAAGAGAAGAGAAACCAGGAAGATAAAGGTGTTCAACTGTAGAACAGCAGCAGATGCAAGAAGTGGGAAGGCACGTGGAGAGAGCAGGAGAGCAGAGAATAGGTAAGAGAAGAATACAAAAGCAATGTGAACAATTTTTAATCCCTATTAAAGCCAGATTCTTTTCAGAACACATGGTTGCTGTTCTGTTTCTTTCTTTCTTTTTTGCATTGCTTCTATTCTTTTAGACAATTTAAGAACTAAGAACAAAATATGGAAGATTTCCAGAACTTTGTTTGCGATGTCTCCTTAATCTCAGCTGCTCTGAAATACCCAACCGATGTCAAGTGGGGGTCACCTCCTTCAAGGCGCCCTGCAAATCCAGCTTCACGTATCTAACTTGACAAATTTACCTTCAAGAAGGAGCAGAGAGATTTTCCATACTTGGCCCAGAATCCTCTTCTGCCATCCAGCACGTCCATTTCTAAGCAGGACACCATCACTCCAATCAGTGCGTCGTCATCTGTTCCCACGCCCTAAAAGCAAAACAGCCATGGACAGCTGACTACACAGCCTCTGGAGCAATCCCTGACAGACACAAAGGCTGCAGACATCCACAGTCACTGACGTGCTGGGAGCTGATGTCTCTGGGCCCAGTGCACAGCAGCATTTCCTTCAATGCTTTCACGCCTCCTGACAGCAAACCTCTGCTGCCAGAGCATCCTTTGGACAAGGAAAACTGCGTCATAAAGGCACAACGCTGTCTCATCTGATTGTACCTGTAAAGCATAAACAAAGCCAAACCACATCTTCCTCTTGAGGGCCACCATTTCTACACAGACTGCTATCACTCCACAGATACCAACTGCCATTGTCAGCCTGACCAAAGCATGAGGGGCCAGGCCCAGGCAGCCCACAGAGGCCAAAGCCAGAGGGGTCTCCTTAGGGCCAGCCCACAAACTCTGAAGTGCAACCCTTAACCCAAAACGGCAGACAAAGGCAAGAGCAGACACAGCTTTAAATTACACAAGAAACACAAAGGACTCCATCTAGTAAATAACCACAGAAATACTTACCCCTATCTGAGGAACAAGGCACACAAAACAGCACACAGGAGCAGAGCTCCTTCCTGGGGCAGCCAGGCCTTAAATCAGGCTCAGGAGGGGTGGAGCCAGGCTGCACCCCTTGGCCACGCCACTGAATTGCTTCCACCTGCTCTCCACAGCAGAACAGGGTTTAGTGAACATTAAAGCCCATTATGAAGCAAGGAAAAAAAAAAAAAAAGTACTTCCATGCCTCTTTCTCATTTGTGTTAGCTGACTGCTGTTTGAACCCAGCGCACTTACAGAGTCTTGCAAATGACAGCTGGAAGCAGCTACAGACAGCAGGCACAGCACCCTGCAACCTCCAGGTGAGCGACAGCAGCCAAGGAGG
Source organism: Lophura nycthemera (assembly GCA_021292215.1). Classification (NCBI taxonomy): domain Eukaryota; kingdom Metazoa; phylum Chordata; class Aves; order Galliformes; family Phasianidae; genus Lophura; species Lophura nycthemera. The sequence goes on from JADANK010000474.1 coordinate 30,727, forward strand.
CCTCTGGGCTCTGCAGGGTCCGAGTGAGGAGCGTTACAACAGGAACAGCTGAGCATCAGGAGGAAGCAGAGCTACAGAGCTAATCGTCACAGAGAGGCGCAGTGGCTCAGCTCGTTTCCCACACAGTAAGAGCCATGATGAAAATGCAGGTGCGTTCTGCTTTCCTCTCCTGTCCCACACCTTCTGCCCCGTCAGAGGGGAGGAACGGCTGCGCTTCCACAGAGACGTTCCTCTCACAGCCCGCACCCCTCGGCTTGGAGCATTCCTGGCTGCTGGAACAGAAAACCAGTTCTTACCTGATTGCACCCATAAAGCATCAACAAACTACGGCTTCCTCCTGAAACCATGTACACAGCCAGTCAAGGAAATGTGCAGCATCTCTAGTTATTTCATTACTTGGTAGACAGTATGCAAAAGCTGAGCGCTCTCCCCAGTTGGCAAAGCATCTTCCAGGTTTGCTGACATCTCCAATTTCATGCTGTCTGTTCTGCCCTTTTGAGCAATGCCCCAGGATACATCACAAGCCAGGAGGAAGAGTCCATGACAGAAAGTTACTGATATTCTTTGAAGCATGAATAAAAAGCTCGGCATATACTGCATGGACACTGTCTCAATCCCACAGCATTCTAAGCTAAATCAGGGCTGTCCCACAGAAATCAGACAGTTTCATTGCTACCGGCCTAATCGGCTTACCGCAGCTGCTACCATTTTCAAGACCCGGTCATTAAAGCTGGTAGTTTACCCAGCCCATGACTAAGAACATCAGCATACCGTAGGGTTGTGGCCAATGGAAAGTCACATGGATGGGATATCCATAACGGGAGGGGAAACCATCCCCAAGGGGAGAACACATTACAAGGATGGCAAATCCCCATGGGGAAGGGAGACCACTAAGAAGGAAGAGCACAGGGCTGGAAAACGACAATCAGGATGGCAAATGATCATTAAGATGGGAAAGGATTGGGTTGGAAAGGCTGCTTTGATAAGAAGGATCAAACCTCAGTAAGCCCAGGGGGAAAGTGATGACATCAACAGCCACCCATTGTTAATAGAACCCCAGTGGGAGAGGCCCCACTAACTGTCACATTCCAGCTACCAAAACAGGTAAGGCCACCGGCTCTCCCTGATGCAGAGACTCAGGAACAACAGATGGTCCAGGAGAAGCTAAAAAAGCACAGAGTCAACATTCACCGGGGCGCAACCCGGAGGGCTGCCTCGGGGCGCAACCCGGAGGGCTGCCTCGGGGCGCAACCCGGAGGGCTGCCTCGGGGCGCAACCCGGAGGGCTGCCTCGGGGCGCAACCCGGAGGGCTGCCTCGGGGCGCAACCCGGAGGGCTGCCTCGGGGCGCAACCCGGAGGGCTGCCTCGGGGCGCAACCCGGAGGGCTGCCTCGGGGCGCAACCCGGAGGGCTGCCTCGGGGCGCAACCCGGAGGGCTGCCTCGGGGCGCAACCCGGAGGGCTGCCTCGGGGGCGCAACCCGGAGGGCTGCCTCGGGGCGCAACCCGGAGGGCTGCCTCGGGGCGCAACCCGGAGGGCTGCCTCGGGGCGCAACCCGGAGGGCTGCCTCGGGGCGCAACCCGGAGGGCTGCCTCGGGGCGCAACCCGGAGGGCTGCCTCGGGGCGCAACCCGGAGGGCTGCCTCGGGGCGCAACCCGGAGGGCTGCCTCGGGGCGCAACCCGGAGGGCTGCCTCGGGGCGCAACCCGGAGGGCTGCCTCGGGGCCAACCCGGAGGGCTGCCTCGGGGCGCAACCCGGAGGGCTGCCTCGGGGCGCAACACCCGGAGGGCTGCCTCGGGGCGCAACCCGGAGGGCTGCCTCGGGGCGCAACCCGGAGGGCTGCCTCGGGGCGCAACCCGGAGGGCTGCCTCGGGGCGCAACCCGGAGGGCTGCCTCGGGCGCAACCCGGAGGGCTGCCTCGGGGCGCAACCCGGAGGGCTGCTCGGGGCGCAACCCGGAGGGCTGCCTCGGGGCGCAACCCGGAGGGCTGCCTCGGGGCGCAACCCGGAGGGCTGCCTCGGGGCGCAACCCGGAGGGCTGCCTCGGGGCGCAACCCGGAGGGCTGCCTCGGGGCGCAACCCGGAGGCTGCCTCGGGGCGCAACCCGGAGGGCTGCCTCGGGGCGCAACCCGGAGGGCTGCCTCGGGGCGCAACCCGGAGTGGCTGCCTCGGGGCGCAACCCGGAGGGCTGCCTCGGGGCGCAACCCGGAGGGCTGCCTCGGGGCGCAACCCGGAGGGCTGCCTCGGGGCGCAACCCGGAGGGCTGCCTCGGGGCGCAACCCGGAGGGCTGCCTCGGGGCGCAACCCCGGAGGGCTGCCTCGGGGCGCAACCCGGAGGGCTGCCTCGGGGCGCAACCCGGAGGGCTGCCTCGGGGCGCAACCCGGAGGGCTGCCTCGGGGCGCAACCCGGAGGGCTGCCTCGGGGCGCAACCCGGAGGGCTGCCTCGGGGCGCAACCCGGAGGGCTTGCCTCGGGGCGCAACCCGGAGGGCTGCCTCGGGGCGCAACCCGGAGGGCTGCCTCGGGGCGCAACCCGGAGGGCTGCCTCGGGGCGCAACCCGGAGGGCTGCCTCGGGGCGCAACCCGGAGGGCTGCCTCGGGGCGCAACCCGGAGGGCTGCCTCGGGGCGCAACCCGGAGGGCTGCCTCGGGGCGCAAACCCGGAGGGCTGCCTCGGGGCGCAACCCGGAGGGCTGCCTCGGGGCGCAACCCGGAGGGCTGCCTCGGGGCGCAACCCGGAGGGCTGCCTCGGGGCGCAACCCGGAGGGCTGCCTCGGGGCGCAACCCGGAGGGCTGCCTCGGGGCGCAACCCGGAGGGCTGCCTCGGGGCGCAAACCCGGAGGGCTGCCTCGGGGCGCAACCCGGAGGGCTGCCTCGGGGCGCAACCCGGAGGGCTGCCTCGGGGCGCAACCCGGAGGGCTGCCTCGGGGCGCAACCCGGAGGGCTGCCTCGGGGCGCAACCCGGAGGGCTGCCTCGGGGCGCAACCCGGAGGGCTGCCTCGGGGCGCAACCCGGAGGGCTGCCTCGGGGCGCAACCCGGAGGGCTGCCTCGGGGCGCAACCCGGAGGGCTGCCTCGGGGCGCAACCCGGAGGGCTGCCTCGGGGCGCAACCCGGAGGGCTGCCTCGGGGCGCAACCCGGAGGGCTGCCTCGGGGCGCAACCCGGAGGGCTGCCTCGGGGCGCAACCGGAGCTGCCTCGGGGCGACGAGGGCTGCCTCGGGGCGCAACCCGGAGGGCTGCCTCGGGCGCAACCCGGAGGGCTGCCTCGGGGCGCAACCCGGAGGGCTGCCTCGGGGCGCAACCCGGAGGGCTTGCCTCGGGCGCAAACCCGGAGGGCTGCCTCGGGGCGCAACCCGGAGGGCTGCCTCGGGGCCGCAACCCGGAGGGCTGCCTCGGGGCGCAACCCGGAGGGCTGCCTCGGGGCGCAACCCGGAGGGCTGCCTCGGGGCGCAACCCGGAGGGCTGCCTCGGGGCGCAACCCGGAGGGCTGCCTCGGGGCGCAACCCGGAGGGCTGCCTCGGGGCGCAACCCGGAGGGCTGCCTCGGGGCGCAACCCGGAGGGCTGCCTCGGGGCGCAACCCGGAGGGCTGCCTGGGGGCGCAACCCGGAGGGCTGCCTCGGGGCGCAACCCGGAGGGCTGCCTCGGGGCGCAACCCGGAGGGCTGCCTCGGGGCGCAACCCGGAGGGCTGCCTCGGGGCGCAACCCGGAGGGCTGCCTCGGGGCGCAACCCGGAGGGCTGCCTCGGGGCGCAACCCGGAGGGCTGCCTCGGGGCGCAACCCGGAGGGCTGCCTCGGGGCGCAACCCGGAGGGCTGCCTCGGGGCGCAACCCGGAGGGCTGCCTCGGGGCGCAACCCGGAGGGCTGCCTCGGGGCGCAACCCGGAGGGCTGCCTCGGGGCGCAACCCGGAGGGCTGCCTCGGGGCGCAACCCGGAGGGCTGCCTCGGGGCGCAACCCGGAGGGCTGCCTCGGGGCGCAACCCGGAGGGCTGCCTCGGGGCGCAACCCGGAGGGCTTGCCTCGGGGCGCAAACCCGGAGGGCTGCCTCGGGGCGCAACCCGGAGGGCTGCCTCGGGGCGCAACCCGGAGGGCTGCCTCGGGGCGCAACCCGGAGGGCTGCCTCGGGGCGCAACCCGGAGGGCTGCCTCGGGGCGCAACCCGGAGGGCTGCCTCGGGGCGCAACCCGGAGGGCTGCCTCGGGGCGCAACCCGGAGGGCTGCCTCGGGGCGCAACCCGGAGGGCTGCCTCGGGGCGCAACCCGGAGGGCTGCCTCGGGGCGCAACCCGGAGGGCTGCCTCGGGCGCAACCCGGAGGGCTGCCTCGGGGCGCAACCCGGAGGGCTGCCTCGGGGCGCAACCCGGAGGGCTGCCTCGGGGCGCAACCCGGAGGGCTGCCTCGGGGCGCAACCCGGAGGGCTGCCTCGGGGCGCAACCCGGAGGGCTGCCTCGGGGCGCAACCCGGAGGCTGCCTCGGGGCGCAACCCGGAGGGCTGCCTCGGGGCGCAAACCCGGAGGGGCTGCCTCGGGGCGCAACCCGGAGGGCTGCCTCGGGGCGCAACCCGGAGGGCTGCCTCGGGGCGCAACCCGGAGGGCTGCCTCGGGGCGCAACCCGGAGGGCTGCCTCGGGGCGCAAACCGGAGGGCTGCCTCGGGGCGCAACCCGGAGGGCTGCCTCGGGGCGCAACCCGGAGGGCTGCCTCGGGGCGCAACCCGGAGGGCTGCCTCGGGGCGCAACCCGGAGGGCTGCCTCGGGGCGCAACCCGGAGGGCTGCCTCGGGGCGCAACCCGGAGGGCTGCCCTCGGGGCGCAACCCGGAGGGCTGCCTCGGGGCGCAAACCCGGAGGGCTGCCTCGGGGCGCAACCCGGAGGGCTGCCTCGGGGCGCAACCCGGAGGGCTGCCTCGGGGCGCAAACCCGGAGGGCTGCCTCGGGGCGCAAACCCGGAGGGCTGCCTCGGGCGCAACCCGGAGGGCTGCCTCGGGCGCAACCCGGAGGGCTGCCTCGGGGCGCAACCCGGAGGGCTGCTCCGTCGACCGGGGCTGCCGGGCAACCCGGAGGGCCTGGGGAACCTCGGGGCGCAACCCGGAGGGCTGCCTCGGGGCGCAACCCGGAGGGCTGCCTCGGGGCGCAACCCGGAGGGCTGCCTCGGGGCGCAACCCGGAGGGCTGCCTCGGGGCGCAACCCGGAGGGCTGCCTCGGGGCGCAACCCGGAGGGCTGCCTCGGGGCGCAACCCGGAGGGCTGCCTCGGGGCGCAACCCGGAGGGCTGCCTCGGGGCGCAACCCGGAGGGCTGCCTCGGGGCGCAACCCGGAGGGCTGCCTCGGGGCGCAACCCGGAGGGCTGCCTCGGGGCGCAACCCGGAGGGCTGCCTCGGGGCGCAAACCCGGAGGGCTGCCTCGGGGCGCAAACCCGGAGGGCTGCCTCGGGGCGCAAACCCGGAGGGCTGCCTCGGGGCAACCCGGAGGGCTGCCTCGGGGCGCAACCCGGAGGGCTGCTCGGGGCGCAACCCGAGGCTGCCTGATACTACCAGAATGCTGTCTCCTCAGGATCTTTTAAGTGAGCGTACTTTCTTCGAACAAGTACGTCAGGCTCATGGCTCTCGACTGCATTATTACCAGAAACGGGTTCTTTCCTCTTTTTTTTTTTGTTTTTTTTTGTTGCATTGTACAACTATTCGAGTTTTACTCGCGAACCGAGGGCTTGTAAATCTACGTTGGTAACGCAAACCACAGAGGAGCTGCACCAGGGCGCAACAAGGTAAGTGCTTGTGAGGAGCGGAACCGGAGGGCGCCTCGATGTGCATTTCTGCAAACCCTTGAGGGCTTAAAAACGCAACTGTAACAAAGCAGACCACGGAGCGTTAACTTAGTCAAGACAACCAAGGAATTGCCATTCGGTAATAACACAAAAACGAGGCTTACCTCGTTGACGAACCCGGAGGCTTAAACCACGGAAAGCCAAACCAACAAGCAGGCCTGTCCTGCGGGCGGCAACCCTGAAAGTGCTCGTAGGCAACCGGAGGGCTGGCACTCGGGCTCAACCTTCTGGAAGAAATGCTTCCACTGTCTCTAGGGCAGCAACCCGGTTATTGCGCAAAGCCTCGTGGCAAAACAACAGGGTGCTTCTTTCTCATTGGTTTTCTGACTCCTGTTGAAGGTGTGCCTTCGGGTCTTGCAACCGAGTGACTAGCTCGGGAAGCAGCTACACCGGCAGGGCACTGCACCCTGGGCGCAACCTCCAGGTGAGCTGACACAGTCGGGGGCAAGCCTTGGGCTGCCGGGTCTGAGCGTGGAGCATTACCACGGAGGCTGCTGAGGCATAACCCGATGAAGGGCCTCGGGCGCAACCGAGAGGCTCCTCGGTGCGCATATCTGTGTGTGTGCTGTTGTGTTTCATGTCCTGATGCGTGCATGCATCGTTCCGGGCTGCTGTTTGGATTTTTTCGTCAACCCGCATGGGCTTCTGCCCTGGGCAACAACCGAGCGAATGGCGCACCCGTAGGTTGCCTGGGACCCAGTATCCTTGTCTTCAGATTGCGTCACAGGATCCTTTGCCACTTTCTTCAAAGTTCTCAGGCTCCATGTGCTCTCACTGAATTATTACCAAGAAAGGGTTCTTTCCTCTTTTTTTTTTTTTTTTTGCATTGTAGAACTATTTGAGTTTTTACTCCGCCAGGGCTTGTAAATTAGTTGTAACAGAAACCACAGAGGAGTCACAGGGACAGACAAGGTACAGTGCTTGATTGAAGGAGAGGAAGGGGGGCCTGATGTTGCATTTTCTTGCAAAAACCTTAGCCTTAACCAAAGACAGCAACTGTAAACAAAAGCAGACACAGCGTTAACTTAGTCAAGACAGACAAAGGAATCCATTGAGTAAATAACCACAAAAAACACTTACCTCATCTGAGGAACACAGCATATAAAAATCCACAGAAAAGCAAACCAACAAGCACAGCCTGTTCCCTGCCTGCAGGCAGCCCTTAAATGATGTTAGGGAGGGCGGTGGAACCAGGCTCCACCTTTTCATTGTGCAAGTAAATTGCTTCCACCTGTTCTCTAGAGCAGAACGAGGTTTATTGACGATCAAAAGCTGTGACATAAAAAAAGGGTGCTTCTTTCTCATTTGTGTTTTCTGACTCCTGTTTGAAGCTGTTTGACTTTACAGGGTCTTGCAAATGACAGGTGGAAGCAGCTACAGACAGCAGGCACTGCACCCTGCAACCTCCAGGTGAGTGACAACAGTCAAGGAAGCCTTTGGGCTCTGCAGGGTCTGAGCGTGGAGCATTACACACAGGAGCAGTAAGCATAAAGATGAAGGCCGGGCGAGAGAGCTCATGGTGTGATATTTGTGTTGTGTTGCTGTTGTAGTTTCATGTCCTGAATGCAGTGCATGCATTCGTTCCCTGTGTTTGGATTTTTTTCTGTCAGCTCTTCTGCACTCTACAAACAGCAAGAATGAGCCACTAGGTTGGCTCAGTTGCTTGTGTTGCAGTTGCTGGAGATATTCAGTGAACTGAGCTCCTCCTCCTCACATTTTGCCATCATTTACCTCCAAAGCCTCCGTGCTTGTCTGTAAGCTGCTGTCGTGTACCAGCATGGCAGAAATTAACTCAGCAAAAGCTGGGGAGTGTTGTGCTTTAAACGGACCACGTAAGTTCCTGGTGAAGTTCAGAGCAAAGAGGTGTGCTACAAATGAATAAATTGGCTTGCCTGCCTCTTAACTTGTGCACACACTTTCCATTGCATGAAAACCTCTCCTTTGTTTTGCAGCTTTCTATAAAACACTTGGCTTTGTTAATTCTAGGACAGCCTTCATCAGGCTGTGATTCTGTCGGACAACCATCTTTGCAGAGATCTTGCTTGTGAGGGCATCTGGATGTGGCTGTCTGATTACAAACATTCTGTTACCATGGAAACGTTCTTGTCTTTTTTATATAGGGAAACATGGGTAATTCCCTGCCTGACTGGGAGAAGTTACTTGTGCTATTTGAGGCTCGGAAGTCCATTGCATGTTAGGCTGGTGATAGTGTTTTCTAAACCATGTGTACTGTAAGATGCAAGAAATGTAAATGAAATTTAACAGTTTTTGTTTTTTCTTTCAGCATTTGGAAGAGGCAGGGCTTGAGGTCCAAACTCTTGGAAGAGAGCCCTTAGGGGTTACGGAAAGGCTGTGTAAGATCTGCACAGGGGAGTGTAATTTCATTTCTCTTGGTATAGGATGTGGTGTGATCTCTGGGAACTAAGCAGCACAAGGAATGTTGCTACTGTCCCAGTGCATCAGCTGCACTGCCTTGAACTCAAGCTGCTATCCAATACCTAGTGATATAAACAAAGCCAAAACTGGAGGCAAAGCCCTACGGTACAGGAAAAAAGAAACTCTAACCTCTAACATCCCTATGACTCTTCAGGTCAGGGGGAAGTTGCTCACAGAGGGACCTGAGGCCCTGGCATTGCTGCCCAGAGAGGTGCCCCATCTCTGCAGGTGCACTCGACTCAGCTCCCATTCCAGTGAATGGAGACAAAGGGAGGGACGTGGCCGATGACACTCAAAGGTGGTGGCACCGCAGGGCTGCGGTGCTTTCACCCTGGAAAGCCACCAAACATCCCTCTGCTCGCTGTCTCCCTTCACACATCCGCCTGTCACAGAAGCACAGGGGCTGGAAGGGACCTCTGGAGATGACCTCAGTACAACCTCCCCCCAGAGCAGCTTCCCTGCAGCACAGGATAGCCTACCTTGAGCTGGGGAGCCCAGAACTGACCCAGTGCTTTCTGCGGCCGTTGATAGCCTCCCAGGGCCACCAGTACTGCCCAGTGCCCCCACGTCAACACACCCGATGCTCAGCACGTGACCATCTCATTCCCCAGGCACAAAACGAGGCGATGGGGGCACTGGCAGCAGCAGTGGTGATGGAAGACTATAGTGAGCTGAAGGAGCTGCAGCTCTTGGCTCGCTGCAACCACCCCAACATCCCCCAGCTGCTGGACGTGCTGTATGGGACTGGACACCTCGGGCGTGCACTGTCTGGATGAGCTGTGCAGCCTGCCTAGTGCAAGCAGGGGGAAGCGGCGTGGCAGTGGCAGCACTGCGGGGAAACCTGCTGTGCTGCAGTGTGTGCCCAGTGCCTCCGGCCCTGCTGCTGGGCACCGCTGGGTGCAGCCTGGCTCCGACCTCTCTGCACCTCCCTGCAGGGACTGATGGCCGTGCCCGGGATCCTGCTGAGCCTTCTCTTCTGCAGGCTGAGCCGCCCAGTTCTCCCAGAATTCCTGCCCCAGCCATTTCCCACGCAGTGCTGAGGAGGGGAAGAGATTTGGGGGAGCGGAACGGGGCAGCTGGTTGCAGTCCTATGACACTGCCATTTGTGCTGCCCTGTCCTTGCACTGATGTGGGCACGGGGATGGAGGGGTCTTTAGAGCTGCAGAATTGACTGCAGGCCAAAATGTAGAAAAACGAACGCTAAACGTTTAATCGTTTAACATACAGCGCAATAAACAGAGAAATGACCGCATTCCCAACCAGCTCCCAGCCTAACAGTCATTCCCCCCTCACGGCTTCCCTCCTCGGGGCCAACACGAAGCGGCTCCGAGGCACGGGGCGGGCGGCGGCGGGGACGCGGGGCGGCGGATCGCCGCTTTCTCCGCACGGATCCCCACGGCTCCGCCGTCGCGCCGGCGCCATCGTGCCGACCCCCCGTCCGCGGCCGCCATTGGCGGAGAGCCCGCGCTCGGCCCCCCCTCCTCCGCGCTCCCATTGGTCGGTCCGCCGGATAAGGCGGGCGCTCCGCGCAGAGTCCTTTCCGCCCGCGGTCGCGCCGCCATTGCGTCATCACCGCGCGCGTGCCCCATGGGCCCGACCCGGCCTGGCTGCCGGCGCCGCGCGTCCGCTCCGCGCGTCCGCTCCGCTTCTAGGGCTGGGGCTGCAGGAGGACGAGGAGGGCGGGGACGCGGGGGACCGCAGTGACCCTGGTCCATCCGTAGGACAGCTCGAGACCCTCCTCCTCTGCGCAGCCCCACAAAGCACAAGGGAAGGTCTGGGGGTGGCAGTGGTCCCCTGGAAAGGGGTAGGGATGGTGCCCTCCATCCCATTGGTCCCCAGGCCCTGACGCCCAGTGCTCAGGGCTCCAGAGAGCCCCAGGGTCCCTCAGTGTCCCTGATCCAGTGCCACTCATATTGTAACAGACTTCTTCCTTATGTCCAATCTATAGACTCAAAAAACAAGGGGGCTTGTTTTTTGCAGCCCCCCTTGAGATACTGAAGGCCGCCCTTAGGAGGTCTCCCCAGAGCCCCTCTCTTCTGCAGGCTGCCAAATTCGAAGCATATCATGAAATGCTTCATAAAGACAAAGCAGTGGAATGTCTTTAAACCTCAACAAAAAATTTTTAAAAGTCAGATGGACTCTGCTTTGGAAGCAGATGTCAAATGTGGCTTTTCTCCCTTTGAAAACTGATGCCTGGCAACTTGGAGACTGATATATATGTATAAGAGATTAAGTTTTTTTCCCTTCCATCTTAATAATAAACGAGACTATAATTTGAATTCACGATGAAATGCTAAAAATGTGTACTCTTATTTTCTGCCAGTGCTTGGCTGAAGGAGTTTTTGGCCATTATGTGTCATGTAATGCAATCAGCGTGGAAACATCATTTGTCGTTGTGGCTTTTGAGTAAGGTTTCTCACCCTCTGCTCATGGTGGGTAAGAGTTCAGCTGTCCAAAGAGAATACTTTGAGCTCTGCTTTTCCAACATGTATTTTTGTGTAAGTAAAATTGAAACACTGACTCATTTCTAGCAGTGGTGGACCAGCTCAGGTGTGTTGGATGGTATCACGGACATTGAGGATCTGCTCGCCTGGATCAACAGTGAGTTTGAGGACTGCAGAGCTGACGGGTGGGTGTCTGCACAGAGTGAGTGTAGGAAGGCAGCTGTCGCCGTTTGGGGGGATGTTTCTGGCTTTCTCAGACATGGCAGGTGCTCTCGAGGATCGCCAGGAGAACCAAGATGGTTCCAAAAATCAGAGAGAAATACCTGAAGAGTGACCCTGCTTCAGGATGAGCTGTTGGGGGAACTAGACAGCCAGGAAAGAAACAACTCATTGCATGGATCAATGCCATGGAGCCACAAAGCCCTGATGTCTCCAGCAGCCCTGCCCCTCCTTGCTTCATTGCCCAGCTCCCTGACTTCCCACAGTACAGCAGGGAGCTCAACGAGGAAGCACAGGCTGCCACCAGGACCCCCACCAACCCATTCTGGGGACTGCCACCATCCCTTGGGCAGCTCTCCAAGCTGCTGCAGGGCAGGGCTTTGCTGCTGCCTGCTGTCGCACCACCAGAACTACCCCTGCTGACCCCTCTGGCTGCTCCTGCGCCTCCTTCGCTCCACCCTGCACAGCTCATGGATGTGGCCGATTTCACAGTTGCTTGTTTTTTAAAGCAATCTCTTATGGGGAACCATACAGAAAAACTCAGGACTGTTTGAGCCCCTATAATTTCCACGATAGCTCGTTCTGATGTTCAGAAGTTCATCCTATTTCCCAAACATTGGCTGGGGACGTGTCAGGGACAAAATGGAGGTCACTACTGGGGGTGTGCTGGGGACGTGCTGAGGACATCCTGGGGTCTGGGGGAGGAGGTGGCCAGTGAAAACGGGAAAAGAGTTTTGTTGTATAAAAATGGTTTTGTTTTATAAAAAATGTTATCACGTGACGAGGTTCTGGCTCCGTGTCACTTTATCCTTAACATGTCAGCGGATCCTCATGCATCCCCTCCCATGTCCCCCTGCTCACATCTGTCCCCCCCATTCCTGTCTGTTGTCCCTACGTATCACCTCCTCATGTGTTCTCTTGGAGACCCCCAGACCCTGCAGGGAGGTGACAGGGTTCACCCCCAGCCCCGCCACAGAACCACCTAGTGTTTGTTCTGGAGCGGTCCTGCTGCATCCTGCCGCAGTCCAGGGACTCCTGGAGTCACTGAGGGGACACTGAGGTGTCTCGAGGGGCTGCCGGGGGTGCAAGATGGAAGGGGTTGGAGCTGGAGCTCCAGGCTGCAGGTCCCTGGGGGTGACTGCAAACCCTGGGACCCCAACACCTATGGGTCCCTTCACATCCCCCCCAGGATCCCTCAACCTCCATGGGACCCTCTCAACCCCTCCAAAATCCCCCAATGCCAATGGGAACTCCAGCCTTAGTAGGACTCCCCATACCTCCCAAAGCCAGAAAGGCCCCTGGAAAAAAGACAAGGACCCATAGGAACACACACGCCCTCCCAACCCTTGTTAGGATTCTCCCCATTAACACAGGAACCCAGAGAGCCCCACAATGCAACAGGACCCCCAACCACCCTGGGACTCCCCAGTCCTCCCAAGCCCAGTAAGACCCCCCTCCAACAATCATAAGGAGCCCCAGAGTCCCCAGTCCCAATGAGAGACCTCCTAACCCTCCCAACACCAAGAACACACCACCTCCCCCCAAAATCAGGACCTCTAGGAGACCCTAACCCCAATGGGGATGCCCCCATTATCCCACTCTAATGAGGCCCCACATTCCTCCCGTGTTCTCCTGATGTCCCTTGGGGGTTTTCGTGCACCCAGTGTCCCCCCATTGTCCCCTCCCTGGTGGTTCTGTGCTCCCACGTCCCCTCGGTTCTTGTCCAAGTGGCTCTGGGGCCTCAGTGTCACCCTCAGTGTCCCCTTTGTTCCCTCCCCAGTCACTCTGGGTTCCCAGTGCAGAAGTCATCGCTGAAAAATCACAATTGTGTGACTGCATCTGCAACTTCAGCTGGAAGTCCTAGGACTTTCTCACACCTCGATTAGAAAGGAAACAAAAGCAGGAAAAATACACTGCAAGTTGATTGGCTGCTGGGGCAGCAATGACTTAAAAGGCAGAGCTCTGTACAGCATCCCCCAGGGAGGGCCACCTGGCAAGAGATTAAATACCTGCATCTCGCTCTGCAGGTCATCAGCTTGGTAACTTGTCATGCTAGAAAGGGGTGGGGAAAGGGGGACAAGTTGCTCTCCCCACACTCACAGTAGAAGACAGTAACTCTGGCTAAAATAAAATTTAAAAGTCCTCCGTGTAGACAAAACTTTGTCTCTTTTAATTAGGGATTTGGGACAAATTTGAAGAACAGGAGATGGGGAAAGGGAATGGGGACGTCATCCTCCGAGGGAAAAGCGGGATGACGCAGGGCAGGCAGTGGATTCCCGAGGTGGTTGTGCATAAATAAAGGGCAACTGTCGGTTCTCAGTCTCCGCTCCGCACAGCTCACACAGGGTGAGCTGCACCCCGCAGCTGTCAGGGCCGGGCAATTAAGAACAGCACATCACAAATAACTTGGGAGACCAAGGAATCCACCGCAGGTGACACGGAGATGTCCAACAGCCGCGACTCGTGCAGCATGAACTGCGAGCGGTTCTCGTCCACCTCAGCCAGGGCGAGCAGCGCCCGAGCAGCTCTGCGCATCATGTCCACGCTTGTCGGCTCGCAGGGTGCGTTCTGCTCGTGCACCAGGTCAGCCTGGCTCTGCTGGCACTGCGTGGCAGCCAGGCTGTCCTCCAAGAAGCCCAGCAAGTCACCAATGCTCCTCTGCTGCAAGGCAATCGCTCTTGCTGCCAGGCTGTCCCTCTGTGCCAAGCCAGCCAGTAGGACCACAGCCATCTCTCGACACACCGGGTCTCTTTCTGTCACTAAGGAACCGCACCATGGTGCTGTACAGCTTCTCCAAGCGACTGAAGGGGGGAGTCGCAAGAATCAAATCCACGTTGTTGTCCTGGATGCTGAGTTTGCTGAGTGTTTCCAAAACCAGTCTCTGAGGGGAGAGGACCGCATTGGGCCCCAGTGTTGGAAAAGGGATCCTGGGCCTCTGCTGACGGACATACTGCCCAGTGGAGGAGTCCATCCAGGATAGGCAAACAGATGCTTTCCGGGTAAGGGGAGAGGTCCAGCTGGCCAGAAATGTTGGCCAGCGTCACCAGTGGTGTTCTCCGCAGCATGCCTGCCAGGCAGTCCCGCCACCACTCCCCTTGGTTGCAGCTCACCCCTGCCAGCTCCTCCTCTTCTCAGGTCAGGGGGGCCTGTTTGCGTTCTGGATGCTTGTGGTGTAAGAGAATCAGTTTCCCTAGAATCAGCAGCAGCCCGGGATGTTTAGACATTTCAAAGTCGTTGCCCGGCACAAACGACAAACTCCTGATGATGTTGGAGACACAGATGCAGCGCTTCGCCAGAGAGTCCTGCCAGTCGCAGGTGAGGCAGAGGGGTGTTTCGTCTCTGCTGTGAGGTTCATCCTCCAGAATTGTTGAGGAGCTGTCAGATGGAGGAGCCTGCCCTTCCCGAGCATTTTCATTGCTCTCAGCTGCAGAGCGCTCCCTCTTGCTCTCAAAGTGGGTCTGGATGTGCTCAGTGGTATCTCCGCCACCAATCAGCCAGAGCAGGCGGCCACTCTCCAACCCACAGAGTGCTCTTTGCCCTGGGTGTCCCACCTCGTATTCCTCCAGGATTCCAAAGATCTCAATCAGGCAGCGCCGGAAATACTCTACCAGGACTTCCAGCAGGCCTGGCAGCTATGGGGGAGGAGAAAAACGGGAGGGGAAGAAAGGAAAGATGGATCAGTGGCCATAAAATAACTGAGGTCGCTATGAGCAATTGGAAAACCTCTGCATAAAGGGCAGAGATCTTAAGGAGCCGTTTATTAATGGAATCTTTTCATTCTGGCAATAAGCTCTTTGCAAAAGAGAGCCTTCTGTCCTCTCAGAACAGAAACAAGGGTCCCTGAATGGCAGAATCCAGCCAGTTCGTACCTGTAACCATGCATGCTCTTGGTGTTTGTCTCCTCTCTGATTAATGCTCAGGAGAGAGGCAATGCTAAGCAGAGCAGCCTCTACAGTATTGTGGAACAGTTTTTACATCAGCCTTGCAGGCACGAGGCAAATTATGGAGACAGGCTGCCCCTTCTAGAGGCATCCAAGCCACGCTGCACGCTGACACAGACAGAGCTATTGCACCAGGATTGGCGAGCAGCCTTCAGCCCTTCACAGCACTCTACTGCAAAGCCCCTCTTGGCCTCCCCACCATGGTTCCCTTTCTGCGTTAGAGGCGATACGTCCCACCAGAGAGGAGAGACCACACACTTGCACACCAACCACATGGAAATCCACAGGTCAGCGAGCACTCAGTGCTGAGCATCTGCACCCACCTGCCTGAGATCAAAGGACGCAATGCTGCTGTCATCGTGGAGCAGGACAGTTATGGTATCTAAGGCCCATGTGCTTTCAGCGAGCAGCCCAGACTTCAGAGACATCATCACCCTCCAGGCTTCAGGAGTTCCTGGAACATAAACACGTCATACTTCCAGATCCTGGACTTCAAAACCGAAAAGGAGGGACTGGATACTGCTTTTTTGTCTCACAAAGAACATGGCCTGTTTAAGACATTGCACAGACTCCATGCAAAAGCAGTCTCCACACAGACAGTGCCCAACACAAATGTTATACCGACCCTTCTGGGTCCCTTCACCCTTGCATTATCACAGAATGACAGAACGTCCCAACTAACTTGCAAAAGGAGACTTCTTGCAAAGCTGGCAGAGCCCTTCCAACTGGCAGCACGGTACCAAAGGGGGATGGCACCACCCAGCCTCTAGATAGGCCCAGGCAGAAAAGCAGGAGTTTCCTCTTACCAACATCTTCTGCTATCAGCCGCCTCCTTTTCTGTAACACCGGCTTGGCAGCTTCTACTGATCCTGGAGGGAAGGAGACAGCTCGTCGCTTCCTGGCAGGCCGTTCCGCTGCTGGTGCCATGTGCGCGGTGGGGATTGGCGGTCCTGCCTTCTTCATTCCCCTCCCTGGCTGCGGGGATGGAGATTTGCTGGGAGCAGTGCGATTCTCCAGAGCTCTGGGTTGCTGCTGTGGCTGCCCCTGCCCGACTCTGCACGGGATGCTGTGCATCCCCCCTTTGAGCTGCTTGGCAGGTGGGATGCAGCTGCTGTCCGTCGGCCGGCTGGAATTCTAGATGGAAAGTAAAGGCATTGGCAACATGAGGTTATCAAGCCAGAAACGGGCAACACAGACACAGTGGGGAGAAAGCACTCAGAGCCAGAGGACATGGCTGAGCTACCCAGATCGTCCTCTCGGGCTCACCACCCAGCTCATAGGGTTCAGTGACCTTCTTGCTGGCTGTAGTAGAGGAACTGGACTGATCGAAGGAAACATATCAGGACTGAGCAGCACAAAAACACCTGGATCACATCCCAGATGGCTTCAAACAGCAGTCAGAGTTCAAGGTTCTGTTGTTAATTGAGATCAGCTTTCTGCTAGACCCACTTGTCTCAGATCAGATCAAGACAACTATGACTCAACAAAGGTACCAGCTGCTACATGCATTTCTAAAAAGGAAAAGCTTTCATGAATGCTAGAGAAACCAAGCAAACCTCACGGAGACGTTGCAGAACCACCTCTTTGAGAGACCTCCTGTGGGCTCATTTGCTCGATACGTCAGAAAACGCCTCAGCCAGCTGCAAATGGTGTTCCCCAGGGCTGCAGCACAATGTAGATTTTGGCACAGTCTCTACTTTTTTGAGGCCATTTCTGATTTGAGCAACGGTCTCATTAGCTGTGTACTGCATTTGGAGACTTGGAGAGACCAACCCCACCAGGAGCATCTGATCCGGTCCATTCCCTCCAATTAATAACGGCAAGGCCGGCCCAGGATTGACATGGGGACAAACCGTTTTCTGCAGAGGGATGGGAAGGACAGTGCTGCATCCCGGCTGCTCACACCTGGCAGGAGATGCCAGCATATGCCACTCTCCAAAAGAGAAAACATCCCAACAGAGGATATCCCACTCACTCGCCGCACTGCTGATGTAACACTGTGCTCACATGGAGCAGGAAGATCACATACTGCACAAACAGCCACGCTAATGGCAGCTCTGCTTGCAGTAGAAGGCAAGTCACAATTGGGTTTCTCTCGGAGCTGCACTCACTACTAGATACACACACTGTGTCTTTTACAAACAAACAAACAGTTTTACCTTTGACTGGAGTTCTGCTTTTTGGGTCTCTTCTTCCTTATTTCTTCTTTTAGTTGCAGGAGTTAATTTGACATCTGCAAGACCCATCACTTCAGGACTTGTCACCCCTAGGAAGTCACAGGAATCTGTGACATTGCTTTTCAATCCATCCCGTGAAGTCTCCAAAGCCAAGCACTCAGCCCAGCCTTACCTGCAGAGCTGTTAGCCATATTCCCACCCGTGGGATAAGGTGGGCCCTGGCGGTTGATCACACCAGCCATGCTGTTAGTTTCCTGTCCGTAAGGAGGTCCAGTGCCCAGCGTTCCCCCTTGGTTCATACTGGGGTAACCGGGTGGCCTGGAGAAGGCAAGGAAAAAACAGGCGTTCACTCCAAATAATGATGCTTTGATTGGTGTTTGGGCCTCTTCTGTTACACAGTGAAAGGAGAGGAAAAAGCCTTCCAGAAGGCAAATCTCTAAGGAAGTGTACATTGACTATCACCCCAGCTTTGGGTTACTGCAGCCATGGCTTTCAAAGCCAGCTACGACAGAGGGAATGGACTGAACACATTGAGACCATTTGGAATGTTCATGCCTCACCAGTTCTGGATGGTGTTGGCAGCAGCATACACGGCGGCTGCTCCTTGTGCTCTGTGAGCCATGCCACCTGCTGGAGGGCACATCCCTGCCCCCAGCTGAGGAGAAACACTGCCACGCAACTTGCTCCCTGCTGCCGCCAGGTTCATACTTCCTCCCAGCCCTGCGCTGCAGAAGTTGGCACTGGGCAGAGCGCTGTAGTTGGGCCACACGGGATAAACTCCTAAAGGGGTGGCAAAAGGGGAAGACAGCATCGTTCAACTGGTTCGTTCATGAATCGCCATACAGACCTCCTATCAGCAGATATTTAAAGGTCACTCATGGAGAAGAAGGAGAGACTTAGGACTTGTGCTAAAAGTCAAAGCGCTTGGATAGGAGCCACATAATATGCGTTTTGACACAGCTAAGTAACAACACCGATTCTAAAGCTGTCTGGCACTCTCCCAGACTTCAGCCAACCACACTGAGCTATACAGTACAGCACAGGATGTAAAAAAGTCTCGAAACACTTTCCAAAACATATAACGTGTCATTTCCTTTCCCTGCATAGCAAAATGGCTCTTTAACACACTGGAGGTGCTGCCTATGTCTTTCTAAGTGAGGAGGAGAGATGCAACGGTTAGAAGTACAGCTAGCCCTGAGAGCAACATTGTTCATGACTCCCGGCATAATACACAGAGCACAGGTTGTTCCAGCTCACGAGGAGTGGACTGTTTTGCACTGCCTGTGGGTGAAGAAGAATCAAATCAAAACACTTTCTCCAAATACAAGACGTTGCCTCCGACAGAGGCCTTTCCCATTCGCTGCACGCAGTTCCCCCCTTGAGAAGCTGGCCATGCCTCACCTTGAGGGCTGTGCTGCCCAGCCTGGGGCCTGTGGCTTCCTGTGCAGTTCTGCTGATATGGCCCCACTGCAGTGTGCATCTGTCCTCCAGACGGCAGATGGAGAAATAAGGCTGACCCGGGCTGGGGAGAGCTGTGCTGGGGCATCTGAGCATTCCTCTGCAGGTAACCTGGTCACCCAGGGAGAGGAGCAGGCAGTGAGTAAAGCACCCAAAGGTGCCACTGGATACACGTGTCTTTAGTAACAACGGCCCACAGGGCCCACTAACAGAACCCTTCCAGCACCATCCTGAGGCACATTTTGCATTTGTTGCTAGTAGGGTGCCAGCATTACCCACTCAGATAACAGATTCCATTTCCTCTTTCACCCAAGGAACATACCTTCAGCCACCAAAGCTGAAACTCTGGGCTCATTTTCCCTTACTCTCACACAGGGAAATGCCACCCAATAGTGTCACAACCACCCCTCGTTGGGAAGCTTAAGGTCGCAGAGCTTGGAAATCCAGCAGTCGTAGGAAAGTCTTGCCAAAGCCAGAGGAAACATCTTACAAGCCCAACTACTGGCCTGCATCGAACACTCAAAGGCCGAAGGACTGGCAACAGTCGAACATGGTGCCAGGTGCCGGAACGCTTGCAGCAAACAGTGCTGGCACAGCCTTCAGGTGCTATCTCAGCACAGAATGCACGTCATCAGGCCAGGCACTTCTTAGTTACGCACCTAGCTTTACAAACAGATTTGTACCATGAGGTCTAAACCCAACTCACATACCTGGGTCTTGCACAGAGCCTGACTGGTTGATGGAAGGATGCAGGACACTGTTCCACTGCACATCAGGCACTTGGGGCAGCACCAGATTGCCTGCACCAGATGGGTCCTACAACAACAGATCAGCCACAAAGAAAGAGACTCGCCTTATTGTCAGTAACGTGTTATCCAGCAGTGCCATGTTGCTGCGAGGTGTGATTTCTGCGCATGGGAGGAGAGAAGTGGAGAGTGCAATGCTGTTTTCCACCTACTAAGTCATTTTCTCAGGATGCCAAACACCAAGGCACAGAGTGCTTTCTAACTAAACCCTTCTAAAGGACACCTTCCAACTCTGAGATCTGCATTGGTTGTGCCAGAAACGACACAACATGGTACCCAAAGGAGGGGGCAGGGGAGTTCATCCATCTCAGGGAAAGGGCTGGAAGTCCTGGCATGACTGGCTCAACGGAGCCTGTTAGTTTATTGCTGGAAACAGCAAGGTTTCTTTTCTGTGACAAGGGGAACCACCACTGCACACTGCGTCCCACCAACACCAGGCTTGGAGCTCTGCACCACATCCTCCAGGTGCACAGAGACAGCCAAAAGCTGCTGAGATGGGCACAGATGTGACGGAGAGCTCCAGGCACCGCCGTCCTTCCTGCTTAGGGCTCACCTCCCTCACACTGCTTCCCCAAGGGGAACCACAGGGGTTGGACTTGGGGAACAAAGCTTAAGCTGCCAAAAAAAAAAAAAATCTAGTTCTAACTCATTCCAAACACAAAGTGCTTATCTATGATCTCCCTAGTTTGTTCTTGCTGACAAACCACATCAGAGCAGACTTTTGCCGTCTCTGAGCCAACACAGCTCACCGAAGGCACACTTCCAAGGGCCCACACTCCTGCAGACTTCATCTACCACCCGCTCCACTTCACCTGCCGTGCTCCAAAACCCCAACCAAAAACATCAGCGCTTGACAGCACCAATAGGATACCCACTGGGTACCAGATCCAGACAGGAGCAGCCCAAGGGACAAACATCCTTCAGCTCACTCTGTTCTCCCAAAGTCGGGTACTGAGCAGACGATAACAGGTCCTTCTTTACTGGGGGTCACTCTCCAAGCACCTATCGGCCGGACAAGAGCCAAAGGTGAGCGGGAAGAAGGACACGTGCAGATCGCCACTGCACTAACACCTCTCCCCACGCCCACATCACTCGGAACTTCGAGTGATGTCACAAGCAGAGGCACCGGATCCTAGACCCCGTGTCATAGAGCAGGGGTGAGGTCCAGACCAAAAAGATGGATTTTTAAGGTGTCACTTCACCCGTTATTCATTCTCACTTCATACATGTGCACCAACAGTACTCCTCCCCTTTCTCAAGCTACCCAAGACAACTAAGACCCCAGCCACAAAACCATCTAGTGTGGTTCTGGAGTTGTCCTGTTGCATCCTGCCACAGGCCAGGAAGTACAGGGAACGTACCCTCACTCCATCACCAGTTGGTCAGGCACGATCTGCCCTTGGTGAAGCCATGCTGGCTGTCTCCAATCACCTCTTTGTCTCGTATGTGCCTTAACATAGCTTCTAAGAGGATCTGCTCCATGATCTTCCCAGGCACAGAGGTGAGGCTCACCAGCCTGCAGTTCCCTGGGTCTTCCTTTCAACCCTTTCTTAAAAATGGGATAACGTTTCCCTTTTTCCAGTCACCGGGGACTTCACCAGACAGCCATGATTTTTCAAATATGATGGAGAACAGCCCGGCAACCACATCAGCCCTCTCTTTCAGAACCCTGGGATGGATATCATCTGGCCCCATGGACTTAAACACGTTCAATTTCATGAGGAGGACTTGAACCTGTTCCACTGTTACAGTGGGACAGAAACCACTCCCCACACCCTCATCTAGAGGCTCACGGTCTTGGCAGACACGGGAAGCCTGACTACCTGTGAAGACTGAGGCAAAGCACTCATTGAATACCTCAGCTTTTTCTATGTGTGACGAAGCCAGCTCCCCATTACCTTTCATCAGAGGGGGAACACTCTCCTTGGCCTGTCTCCTCCTGCCTATGTATCTGTAGAGCCCCTTCTTGTTATCTTTTCACATCCCTCATCAAGTTCAGCTCCATCTGTGCCTTGGCTTTCCTAATCCTATCTCTACACACACGGACAACTGACCTATATTCCTCCCAGAATATACAACCCTGCTCCCACTTTCTGTACATTTCCCTCTTTTCTCTCACGTTTAAGCTGCAGGTCCTTGCACAGCCACCACGGTCGCCTGCCTCCCCTGCTGACTTCTTCTGCTGGGGATGGAGAACGCTGCGCTCTCAGAAGGGTGTCCTTAAAAGCTGCCAGCTCTGCTCTGTGCCCATGCCCTTAAGAACAGTTTCCCAGGGGATCCCACTCAGCAGCTCCTTGAGCAGCCAGAAGTTTGCTCTCCTAAAGCACAGGGTCCTAACTCTGCTTTTTGGCAGGCCCGCATTCCTCAGAATCACAAATTCCACCAAGGCATGGTCACTACAAGGCCCAGGCTGCCTCCAATCTTAACCTCTCTGATGCTCTCCTCTGCATTAGTGAGCACCAGGTCCAGTAAGGCTTCACCTCAGGTTGGTCCATCTACTAGCTGGGCCAGGAAGTTGTCCTCAACAGACTCTCCAGGAATCTCCTGGATTGTCTGCCACCCGCCACTCTGCTATCCCAGCTAGTATCCAGGTGGTTGAAACCCCCATCAGGACAAGACCCACGAGCACAACACCTCCTGCAGCTGAAGCAAGAACGTCTCATCAACAGGCTCCTCCTGATCAGGTGGCCTGTAGCAGACCCCAACCACTATATGCCCTCGGCTGGACCAATCCTTGGTTTTTATCCACAAGCTCTCGACCTGATCCTGGCTGTTCCTCAGACACCCCTTCGCAATCCATCTACTTCCTAACATAGAGGGCAACTCCGCCACCCCTCCTACCCTGTCTATCCCTTCTGAAAAGCCTGTAGTCCTCAATCAGGGTATTCCAGTCATGGGATTCATCCCACCATGTTTCTGTGATAGCAATTAGGTCATACTTTCCCAATTGCACCACAGTTTCTAACTCCTCCTGTTTATTTCCCCATGTGAGCTGCAAGCAGTACACAAGATTCCCAGAGCCCACTGACAATAACTTCCTGGTCCAGGTATTAGACAAACTGACCAGAGGAGAAGGGTTACTGGGCCAGGAGCTCACAGATTCAGAAGAGATCAATAAAGAGATTAAGATTAGAGGCAGGTTGGGCTGCAGCTACCACGCCCTGGTCATATTTGTGATCTCAAGGAATACTGTGCCTGGCAAAGAGCAGTCAGGACCCTGAACTTCAGGAGAGCAAACTTTCAGGCTGCTTAGGGAGTTGCTGTATGAGATCCCCTGGGAAGCTGTCCTAGGGACAAGGAACGGAGCAGAGCTGGCAGCTCTTTAAGGACGCTCTCTTTCTGAGAACACAAGAGCTCTCCATCCTCCAGAATAAGAAATCGAGTAGAGGAGGCAGGAAACTGGCATGCTGGTCAGACTGAGGGAAAGAAGGAAATGTACAGGCAGTGGAAGCAGGGCTGGGTGGAATACCCAAGGGGTAGAATACAGAGACTCTGTCTGGATGTGCATGGATGGGAGCAGGAAGCCAAGCCTGCCCAGAGAAACAGTGGGTACCCATCCCTGGAGGTGTCCAAGACCAAGCTGGAGGGGCCCAGGCAGCATGACCTAGTGGTGGGCAGCCAGCCCACGGCAGGGGTTGGAACCGCACGGGCTTTATGGTCCCTTCCAACCCAAGCCATTCATATCTATGATTTCCATCTCTTAAAAAAAAGAAAAAAAAAAGAAAGAAAAAGCTCTAATAAGAAACAAATAAAACACACAAAGGTAAAAAAAACTACCAATGTAAAAGAAGTACAAAAAAGGGTAATATAGGACAAAAAACAACCAAAAAGAAAAAAAGAAAGAAAAAGAAGAAAAAAAAGCCTTAAAAACAGAATCAAACAGAACCATAAAGGAGGGGTAGGAATGGACCCATTCAAAGAGAGTCAGAGCGCAACTGCTAGCAAAAGCAAGTAACCTGGTAAGGCACGCTTAGTCACACAGGTAGTGTCCAGGGGTTTGAAATCCCAAGAAGGAGACTCACAACCTCCGGGCAACGTGGCAGCATTGCAACCAACAGTAAAGAAGTCATCTCTCGCATAGTATGGAACGTCCCCATATTATGGCTTCTAGGGGCGCCCGTTGGGTTCTATTGCTGAGTGCCCAAAAAAAAGAGGATGCCCACGCTAACTTGACTCTCACACTTCAGACATTTATCACCTCTCTCGGTCTTCTTCTCCAGACTGAACAGCCCCAGCTCTCTCAATTTCTCCTCATAGGGGAGATGCTTCAAGCCCTTTATCACCTTTGTGGCTCTCCATTGGACTCTCTCCAGCAGTTCCCTCTCTTTTGTGCACTGGGGAGCCCAGAACTGGACATAGCACTCCAGCTGCGGCCTCACCAGGACACAGCAGAGGGGAGGATCACCTCCCTTATCTTGCCAGCCACGCTCTTTGCAATGCACCCTAGGATCCCATTGGCCTTCTTGGCCACCAGGGCACACTGCTGGCTCATGGCCAGCCTGTTGTCCACCAGGACCCCCAGGTCCTTCTCCACAAAGCTCCGGCCCCTGACTGTACCTTGCATGCAGTCCCTATTCCCCAGGTGCAAGACTCTACACTTGCTCTTGCTGATCTTCATCAGATTCAGCTTCAATCAGTTTCCAGAAGAAATGGCTCAATATATCGTCATTCAAAATATCATTGTCCTGATGACAAAATACGTGTTTTCACTGTGTCTTTAATTACAGAAAGTCGGTACGGATTTTAGAAAACAGTCTGTCTTGTTAATGATCAAATGTTAGTTTTTTTAATGGGAGAGTCAAGGATGCTCACATGCCAAAGCAATAGAAATGTTTTCGTAATACTATGCAAATCCCAAGGTTGGTGAATTCTGAGCAGTTTGGCCAACTTAGCACAATTGAACAGACTGCCACCAGTCTGGGTACTCCTTTGACAGAAAAGGTCTTTGGCAAATGCTCTAATTTTATAAAAACACATTTTACCCTAACAAATCTGAATGAACATTCATAGCTGTCTGCAAAAACAATTTTTAGAGCAACTGATATATTTACAACCAATTCCAAGACAAAGCTGTCAAGTTCAGCCCTCAAATATTTAGCAGTCATAACAGACCAGAATTAAAACACTAAAACATCACATTCCCTTTCCATGGTGATAGCAGAGCATCAACCATCATTTATATGGACTTAGTCTTTACTTATATAAGAGATCAAAAAAAATCACAGCACAACAAAACTCATAGATTTCACAAAATGTGACTGCTAAGAAAAAATGGCTTCCATCACACTTCATAGTAAATTTATCTACAAAGTCATTCGTTTAAAGCGTTGCCTCAGCAAGATCCCTGGGGACACATCATTATTCAAATATAATGAAGCATTCTGCATAGTTGTGCTGGACTATAAATCACCACTGTAAAAAAGGCACGTTCAGCATGTTAACAGATTGGAGATCAGATTCTGAAGAGTGTTTTATGACTACACATGCACTTTTATCTCTTGCACATACACATCCGATAGCAGTTCGTACGCCTTTCACAAACTCCATCATTATCAAATTTGGATACTGACAGGGGAGAGATTTTAAGGAACCTTTAAACAGCATTTGCACTTCACGTCCTGTGTTACTGTAAATATACTGCCTATATAAAAGCTCATAGCAGTCTCACACAGCATGGAGATATGAGGGGAAGCCAGCCAGAAAGGAGAGCCCTCCAGGTTCTTACAAAGCCAATCTCCAACACTGTACAAGTTTGGCACCAGGCACTTGTAGCCCTGCCAGCTTAGAGTGCCCACAAGAGAGAAGCTGCTTGGCACACCAGCAGTAGCATTTGTTGCAACCTCCTTCGTGTTGATGCATGCTTAATTCTTTCTTAACCTGGAGAACTAAACAGTATCTTCAGGAGAAACTGCCATTAGGTCATCTGAGAGGAAAACCCACTGTCAGAGATGAGACAAAAGGAATCTAAAGGACACGTCTTCCTCCTCCTAAAGCTGCTGGGATTTTCATTTTAATTTATACTCAGCCTTTCAGTTTAGTAAGCATCAATACTTCCCCACGGCTGCAAACCGCAACCCAGCAGGGATCTGTTTCACACCATGGGTTATCCAGGTATGACTTGATCTGGATTTACAGGATAATTCCTTGACTTCAGCCTCCCAGAAAGCTTGGAGGTACAGTTTTACTTTGGGGCCGTGTCTGCAAGAGAATTTCTGGGCAGGTCCTGGTAAGGTTTAAAGAACAAACAAATGATATCAGTGCAGTGCAGCTGGCAGTAAACATGGTACTCTGGGTAAGGCCCCCAAATTCTGTATGCTTCTGTGTGCAAAAGTTATAACCAGTAGGAGTAGATGACGAGAGAGTTTCAAAGGCTGCATTCCAGTCTGTAGGGTTTTGCCCCATAGTTTTATTGCCTCTTGTCACTTTATCGCATAGCCATTCAGATCTTTGAAGCTGAGCCAGAGAACACAAGGACAACAGAAGGAGACCTAATCTACAATTAATCTAGTGTAAGATAAAGTATTTGAGAAATTCATAAATCATTTCCACATTCAGGATGCAAATCTGGAACATATAGCAAGCGAGTGAGCCTGGTGGAATGCTATTTAACCAAGCTGAAAGGAAAATCTTGAAGATGAATGACATTTATAGCAGGAAACACAAAAGGTTGGTACTCTCAGCTTTCTCCAGACTTGCTAAAAAGGAGAGAAGGTGACAAAGAGCAGATCAAGATCAGGAGATGTGCTTAAATCCTAGCAGCAATTGCAGCACTGCGTATAGCCAACACTTCAGGTAACAGGCTGAAGAGCTACACAGCGCAGTGTTAAAGCTGAATTTTGAAGTGCTTTTGTGCTCCCCACTGTACAGCAAAATGTGGAGCCAATAATTTTTGTGAAACTCATCCGAATATGTGTCCCATCTGATGCCACTGGCTTCAGCACAGCTGACTGCTTCATTGAGCCAAACAAATTCAATTATTTGATATGGAAGCACTTAAGTTCTGCTTTACTATTTTCAGGTGCTGTACAGATGCCAGCATGGAGAAAAACATACTTATTTCCTGTAATCCCAAGGCATGGCAATACTTTCCCAACAGAACCTTGCAGGTTTCCCACACAATACATCAAAATGTCGTTTCTACGCAAATAAGGCAGGTTCCTATCTTAAATCACAGAACTTTAATGTGATACCAGTGTCACTGAGAAGACAGACAAAGATAGGGTGAAATTTTTAGTAGACTGAGAAGACCCTTAACTCTAAGTCACATCAGCTTGTTAAGTATCTCTCAGCTGTTCCTCAAGACTTTAACCGCTCAGAAGTCTCTGATCAGAACTTCCAGATGCGGCTACACTGGAAAGGAAAAGGCACATCCTAAAGTTGGTGAGTAAGAAAACAGAGAAGCAAAAACCCAACCCAATCCAAATACTGCCATCTCTTGGTTTTAACCCTCATTCAGATAAATCCTTCCAATTTCTTGCTGTTTCTTAGAAGCGACATTTTAAGTTGAACTATTTTAAGGAGTGGACCTGTGACCTGAAGAAAAAGGTTTTCTACAGTTTCTACATCATAATTTTTTTTTTATATCGTCTCTGGAATTATGGAATCAGACTCTTGTCAGACAAAAAAAAAGAAAAAAAAATGCCAGAGATGTTCACCTGGAGTTCTTTCAATTCAGGTGACTACAGTATGCAGGAAAAGACAATGTTGCTTTCGCTATCCACAGAAGGCTTATGCTCAAAAACAAAGGGACAGTAACCTCATCAGTGCTTTCAGATCACGCATTTCTAAGCTGCACTCCTGGTCATGTGCTGCTCCTCGTACCTGAGCTCCTCCAGAGCACAGGTTCTCCATTCCATCATTGAAGCAGGCTGCGGTGCCCAGCAGGTACTTGTTGTGCATTCGAGTTCAGGAGTTACTGCTCATGAGTTCACTATCACACTTTACAGCACATGAGTTCACTATCGAACTTCACACAGCTAAGAAATGCTGGTACTCCATTCTGTCACAGAAATAAGGTTAGTTAAAATTTGGTTAATGCCCTCTATCTATTCATAAGCTGTTTCTTCAGTCTGTTCAGTTTTATACTTAACATCCCCAGCTGCACTGAACTGTGTATGAGAATTAAAACCTTAGATGTTATTTTAAGAAAATCTGTCTCACCCTATAAGGCAATTAAGAACAATTAGAATTAGAACAATTAGAATTAGAACAATTAGAGAACAATTCGCAAGATGACTAAACGAGCATGAAGGGCAATTGGTTCGTTCCACGTGTCTGCTGCTAAGAGATGACTACACATTAGTCATTAACTTCAACCCAGTCTTGTGTTCTAGAACAAGTGGAGATTGATATCCAATGGGAACCACCAAGCAGAGCCTTTGTATAGCAGTGAAATGCCACACGTTTCCAAAGAGCTTAGTCAGCTTTAGAACCATGAGTCACTGATTCAATTTTACTCACACAAAAATACCTGTTGGAAAAGCAGAGCTCAAGTATTCTCTTTGGACAGCTGAACTCTTACCCATCATGAGCAGAGGGTGAGAAATCTTACTCAAAATCCACAACAACAAACAACGCTTCCATGCTGATTGCATTACATGCCACAGAACGGCCAAAAAGTCCGTCAGCCAAGTACTGGCAGAAAATAAGAGTACACATTTTTAGCATTTCATCATGAATTCAAATTATAGTCTCAGTTTACTATTAAAATTGGAAGGAAAAAAAAAAATCTCTATACATATATACATTAGTCTCCAAGTTGCCAGGCATCAGTTTTCAATGGAGAAAAGCCACATTTGACATTGGAAACAGCACCAGACAAAACTGTAAGTCAGGCTCAAAGGCAATTGTGAGCAAGACGGACAACACTGATGCACGTCAGGATCTTCAACATGAAAACCGTTGGTCATTTCAACCTATTTTTCTTCAGAAGGATGTCATAAAGTCTACTGAGATAGCCCAGAGAGCACAAAAGACAAGAAAGACTATTTTAAGTGTGATGCAAGTTAAAAAGTTATCACAAAGAGCCAAAGTTGTATAATAAAATGGGACACAGACCTTTGCAAGCTCACTTCCTGGAATCTT